>JABFQD010000017.1:0-60012 GCA_022817045.1 Psix sp. ZL-2020
TTATTATGACATGAATTTAACTCTTTTATAAACAATAATTTCAATCATATGGTTACATGACTTTCATATATATGAAGTAATATAATTCATACATAAATATAACTAAATACTTTTGTTTATTAATTTGTGAAAAATTGATTTACGTTTATATTCAAATTCATCCATATAATAGAAGTTTTTTACTTCTGTAATGAAGTAAAAATGTCTTCAACTTTTTGCATTATCCATTTAATAATTTTTTTGTTAAAATGTATAATGTGAACAATGCCAAAGGAAAAGAAATTTAAACTTTGAATTATCGCATTCATTTTCGAAGAAAATAGGTCAAATATGAAAAATATATAGAGTTACAAACGATTTACAAAAAAGATTACTAGAAATTCCAAAACATCACGTTCCTGCTTTGTGCGACTTGTTAGTTTGCGTTGAATAATTCTGTAAATTTTTTATATCTACTTTATTCGTACTAATACCTATTCGACAAATAACTTATTCAAATGGAGACTTTTTGTTCTTTTAATTTTATATTATATATACACCTGTAAGATCGTATAAAATAAGATTATAAGCCTCAGCGTGGCTGAATACATTTCATATTTATTTTTCCATTGAGTATAATTAATTCATTATTGCTCAAAGTAGAAAAAATTAATTATCAATTTAAATATATAACAAACACATTTTGTCTCATATAAAAGACACTAAATTAAGCAAAAAATAATCAGTGAATATAAAACAAGTGCTCCAAATATTGCCTCCTGTGAAATCTTGAATAAATAATTGTAATCTAATGAAATCTTATACATATATTTGAACAAAACATATCTAATATTTCAGAAATGTCGTTCATCCCCCCGAAAAAAATCTATCACAAAAATTGTGTGATGTTGATAAACTGTTTAAGATAATGTAATTTACATTTACTAAAAACATTAGTAATATAATGAATCATAATAAATATTCTAAATGAAACGATCTTCCAACAAATGACTATAATCTACGGAAAATTGCATTTTCAAATATATTAATCTAATTATACGATTATTTGATAGTCATATAAAAGAACTATATGTGTTTACCATTTTGATTATAATGATTTAATATATATATTGAGCATATAAATATCATATCATTTTTTGTTCATTTTTTCTGTGCCTATGTTTTGTGTTGTTTGATTGGTCGACGTCTTAGGCTCAAACTAACCGTAATTTTGTTGGCAGTGAAGTGGCAGTGGGTTGTGAGTACTGTGCGGAGAGCAAGAGAGCGACATCAGGACCAAGGCGGCGGTGCACTCGTCCATGCAATCGCCACGCTCGTTGTGGCGGCAACCCTCGCGGCTACATCCGTGTATTATTCTGTTTTCGCTCCAGCTATTGTACGCCCGCTCGGAGTCGTTACCGGAGCTCGTCCTTCGCTTTCGGGACCTGAAATGCACAACGTCGATACCTCCATTACAACTCCACCACAAAATATATCATTCGCTTGTGAATTCATCGTTCACTCCGACGGGAATTATGATCGCGCACGACTTTGCATAATTGTGCATTATTTTGCATCGCGAATGCCGCCACTTCTGCATCCAATCCCTCCTGTAACAAGGGCTTCTCTTGCACTTGCATAATCATGCGCGAATCATTTGTCATCTTTGATGATTTTAATGATATTCGAACTTCCTTTTTTCTACACTTTTTTGATGACTGTAGTTTTTTTTGTCGAGGGAAACTAATGAAAATGTTTTAATGCGAAATGTTTGGTGGAAAAATGGTAATTAGGAGTGACCGTGATATCAATATCGTATAATCATTGAAATTTGAATTGTAAATCTAACTATATGCTTTGTTACAAATCATTGTCTGCATACAATTAAAATTTCGCGATTGGTCTTTAAAAAAGTGACATTTAAATGTTACACATTTCAACATTAATTGCTACATTATATTAATGTAATACACTTTTGTGAATGTACAATTTAGTTTTATTCCGTGTACGCACTTTTATGTAAAAAGATACTGTTTGTTAAAGGGAGAACATGATATTTGAATCGTAAGCCTTTTTTTGAAATGTCATTTGCATAATTCGACAAGAAAAAAAGTACGGAAGTTGTAGTAAAATAATAATTACAATGTCACATTTCGAATTCATTGAAAATGAAAGCTAACATGATGTTGAAACAACTTAAAAAACCGTTGCAACTTTCAAAAAAGCATTCCAGTCATTTGGAGTTGCTTTTTTCTTTCCAGGTTTGAATCCAAGGATGTAAGAGTTCAGCGTAGCTTCGTGACTGGCATGCGAAGGTAAAAAATTGGGAATCAAATGAAGATCAGCAGATCGAAAAATTGTGGAAACAAAAAAATGAGCAAGAGCGAAAGTCGTCACTTACGTGCGAGCATCCGCAAAGGCGACGGGAACGACCCACTTTCGTGAGGTTGTGCGTACGGTGTCTTCCGCGAATACCGTTCCGCATGGCCAATCGCTGTGCATATGCATTCTTTTACAAATCAACTGCGCGTTCGTGCAATCTAAGAGATTGCACGTATAACTCCATGAATCTATATTATTTTTCGATTACGTCAAGACTTTCCGCGTTCCTTCGAACTATTTACGATCTAGCAAAATCATTTAATCCACATTGTCAAATCCGATTCTAATCAAATGAACATTATTTTTTGACACGCCATTTTCCAGAAATACGCATGTCAACATTTCGCGCGATAAAGATATTTGTTTTTCGCATTTGCAAACAATCGCAATCGTGTCTAGACAAATATTTTATCGTCTCAGTAGCTAATTATTTATTCACACTTCAAATTAATTCTTGTCATTTCAATTTTAAGGACATTACATGTCAATGTTTATCAGTTCGCTGCATACATGAACCTTTATGTTCTACATATTACTAATTATCGTCATTTATTTTTACAACAAAGTACAATTTTCAGCATGTCCAAATTACAAACCGAATAATATTATATTATATATAACACAATGACAGATCTCTATATCGTAAACATTTCAAGTTTACGCTGTCTTCGACATTGCGTAATGTGTCCAGATATTATGTAATTGCATATTTATTTGCGATCGTCATTTTATTCTAAGTCATTTACAACAAATATTTTATGCGTACAACAATATTTCTCATATATGGTGTGTAGAAGATTCATTAATATCAGTTATATATAAAAGTCACACATATACAATAGTATGTATAAATACTGTTTATTAATTATTTATTATATATACATATCGCGTAAATGTAATAAAGATGTGTTGCGAATGCACGACATACACCTCATATATGATGATATATGCAGCATACACATTACGTCAATCTTATGTGAAATACATTTATAGGTTCACATACGTAGCATTTTTTATCTAGATTCAAAATGTTGTTCCATGCAGATGATTTTCACACTTTTATGTGATACGTGATTGTGCGAAAAAATGGCGTAAAAAAGAAAGCGACACTAATCATTATGACATTAGCTATCATTCTGATGATCGTGGATGGTATTTTCGAGTAGATGAATGAAAAAGTGAGAAATTGGCTTTCGTTGTCAGATGACATGATGTATGACAATCGCGTTATGATGCTCAGTGATTAAGGAATATGAGAATACGCCCTGCGTATCGCGAGCAAACTTTGCTCTACTATTCCGCGTGTCTATGGATGATGTCTACATTAAAGCCATCTTTCCACCTACCGCAACGTAGTCCCACGCGCCGGTGTTGCACACCCACGATTCTCAACTTCGTTTATAGTGTCTGGCGACCTTAAACAAACGAACAAACATTTTTCGTCAATACCAAACTGTCAGCTTGAGTGTTGTCAGCACAACAATTCGTGTCGCATGATCAACTGTATTTTGTGACATTGAGGATACTTTTTACAACACCTAATTACATAAGTGACAAAAATGATGTATCGCGTGCGCAGACGCAAGCGAAAAACAGATGAATTGCAAAATTCGAGCTATTTTTGATTCTTTTTCAGTTGTTTTTTGCCCCTCGCGTGATTCGATAGCTGTGTGTGTGATTTGTATGTGTTTGATTTGAGACCTGCGGAGGACGCAGCCGAGTGATTCAAATGAACAAACGCGGGATAAAATGGTAGGATGAAAAATCGGCGCTTATGAATCAGCGAAATCGGCACTTTCTCCAGCGAATAAACCGGCATAATCAATCGAAAATTGGCGGACGAAAAAAAGGCATATTAGACTCGATCAGGCTAAAACTAGTATGAAATTAGAAAGCGCGCGCGCGCGCGGGAAACGCGCGCTAATTTATGCCGCTTTGTGATTCTGCAAATCGGCATATTCAGATGTCCGTTGCGCGACAATCGTTGCTCGATTCGATTCGATCTGGCTGTGACAATAAACACACATTTATCGAACGGAGAAAATCTAAAGGACAGCCTCCGAGCCGAGCGCGAAAGGTGAAAGTGAAAGCGAGCGATGTTCTCGTCGTTGTATTTTAATGTCGAGATCATTTTCCGATTCTTAGAAAATGAACGACTCTTTTTCCGCGCAGCTTTTCTTTTGTTTCTCGACTCAACGCATTTTCATAAATACCATCTTTCTTTTTTCATACACTCTGCTTCTACGAACAAACACACCATTGTGGAAAAACGCGGACTATTTAATCGCACTTTTCCCATAATCAACTGATGAACTTTGATCTTAAGCGATGAGTGTACAGTTTTTCAGGCGACATTTGCATAAAAGGCATCGGCTAGATTGAATTGTGATCCTGGCGAAATCCTGTTTCAGGTGGATTCCCGGGAGAGAGAAAAACTAGGTCAGCGAGCCCGCTGTTCCCAACGCATAACGGGATAACTGGGTTATCAAAGCACCCTGTTATGAATGCTGTAAAAGTACACCCTGGGTGTGACTTTTAACCGTACTTTTTTCTTCCAACGCATCATTTCCTTCCTTACGATAACCAATCGCACACCATTGTTCACCATTTTTCTTTCCTTTTCTTCCGCAATGCTTTATTTTTACAGCGCGCTCATCAAAAATCGCACTTCACCTTTTTTCCTACAACATTTAGCTAGGATAACTTGTAACGACACCGTAAATATTAGATCAATGCAAACGAATTGAATACTAATACGATCTAAGCTTATAGGTTTTACCTCACGAACTTCTTTAGTCAGAGTCTATGCATTTTGTATTTACTTATAGGCAAATTACTATTAAGCTTTTATACGATACGAAACTGCTGGAATATAATAATAGTGTGCTGCGTTTCATACAACCGAAGCTACGTTCAGGGGTTTATTAATAAATGCAGTGTGCGATGACAAGTTGCATCAATGATGTGGGTCAGTAACGATCATTTTTAATAGTTCTGCTAGACGCTGGCGAATCAATCATTTATCTCCAATGTAATATTCCGTCTTGCCATTTTCGCAGATTCATCAGTGGTGTCTTTGGTTCTATAGAAATTGGTTTTAGAAATTGTGCACTGTTGGTGCAACTGTTCTTTGAGAAAGTGCCACTTTTATTTTCTGATGAAAATATTTTTACGGCAAAACGTCTGAATGTTCCGTTGAAATGATTTGCTTGCAAAAGATCCATTTGATGTCAGCATTTAATTTGCAAAAATATCTCAAGTGTCTTTTCGAATGTAGCGATACCTACAAATTTCGCCGCGAATGCTGTGCAGCAGACACTTTTGAAAGAGAAACATCGCTTGCGAGAAGAGAAACGGTTTTCAAATGAAAAGGTGTTTAAGAATCGTATACGAAATAATGATATACATTTCGCAATTATTATTTAAAAGCAAGTTTCTGATATGAATTTTTTTTGAATTTCATCATTTGTGGAACAAATTTGAAAATGAGATTTATATTTTGTACTTGCGTACAAAAAATAATTCAAAGTTGTGTTGTTAGAAGAGTACCATCAGGATCTTATTTTTACATAAAAGTTAAAGTGAGAGAACACTTGATAATCACAGAATCTAATGGGAATTACATTAATTTTCTGGCATCTAATTAGCAGCCAGTTCATATGGAGTATATTAAGCCGAAAATTGTTCAAATGTTCAGCGATTTTTCTAAGCGCGTTTTAAACTCTTTCAGAAACTTTAAAACATCATATTTCATCCTTTAAAATTTCACTCTGTAAGTGGCAAGTTCATTATTCAATTTCGTCGATGTAAATTTCACCAAATACTCATGTATGGACGCAGAAGTTAAATATTCTTGATTCAAAGTTGGAGAACTAATTTGATAAATAAACAGGCATTTTCTAACCGTGACAATATTTGCATTGAAAATGTTACTGAAGCATCATCCAATTAGTATATCTGAGGAAACGATATTTTTGAAACACTGTCATAGAACTGTCAGCTGGAAAAATTCCCACCATTCTCTTATACGGTTACCCCAACTATTATTATATTGTTAGCGTGGTCAGTTTCACTATAACTTTCTAACTCTGTAACATACGAACAAATTACATTTTTTATATTACAGTTTCAATACGGCCAATAACATATATTATCAATAAAATGCCGAAATATTCTCATCAGATTTGCATCATATGAAAATAATATTTGCAATAAATTTCGCTTACATTTCTCTCATCTGGCATCATACATTATATATAGCCAATATGTTGACAATTGACTTTGTATTACAGCGGCTTGAGTTTACACCGCAGAAGTATGTGTTACAACAAAAGTAGTAACTCCAGGCAAACTTTTTGCCGCGCGCATAATATATTTCGCCGGAGCAAAAAAGCGGTTTATTTGAACTCTGAAAATAACTCTGTAGCCTATGTGAAACGCATTTTTGAGTGTGTCTCTGCCGGTAGAGACGTCATCTGGCGAGACTGTAAGAACATGTACTAATCGGAGTCGAAGGCGTGGCGGAGCGAAGAGGCGAGCAGCCGAGAGCTTTAAGGATGAGTCGGAGGATCGCGCGACTGGGTGCAACTGGGACTAGGAGGAGAGCATTGACCCAGTTTAGGTGGCAAGCGGGTCACGGAGTCGTGTGATCGAATACAGGGTCATTCCAGGTCGGCGGGAGATATAGTCGCTGGCATACTCGAAGCACACGCAGCCTGGATCGAGCGACCTCATTTCTCTCCCGGAACAACCTGCTTACGGGATCCACCCTGTCTGCCCACTCGTCTGTCCGTCTGCCTCCGCGTCTAACCTCGCCCCTCTCCAATCCAATTAACGTCACCCTCGATCGTCCTTTGTGCCGACACCTTTTCAGCGGCTCACACCCGTGTCAACAGTGGAGTTAATTTTGTGGGTTTGTAGGTCGTGGGGCGTGCCGAGGGGTTAATTCACTTAGCCGCTGTCGCCTGCGAGAGAGCAAAATCGATGCCGAACGGCCGATCGGACTGGGCACCATTGAGCCTCGCGGATCGGCGGCAATTCGCGTCGGCTGGTTTCGCCGGCTTATTGCACCACATGCCGGTACACTACGCGGACTATTTTTAGCGACACAGTAACGAGGGAAACCAAACCGGATATTTTTGTTCAAGTATTTTCATAGGTGGATCAATTGGAGTTGCTGAGTTCGCGATGACAAAAGCGCTGCTCCGGAGGAGGACGATAAAAGCTCCAATAAAAAAGCAGTAAAATTTATTGTCTAGAACGAGCACGTGAGTGGTGTTTTGATTGGCCAAGTGTTGCTGCAACCTTGCCGGTCATGGTTGTGTCTTCGTCATTTCGAGTTATTTAAATTGAATTGTCGATATAAAAGATAACGTACGTAGAGGGTATTGATGGTACTGAAGGTGGTTATTTAATTAGATAAAACCTCATATCGTGTCAGTATACTGTCTTATGGCATTGTAAAAGACTAACATGTTTGTAACTGTTTGACATACGTTGTTTCATAGGAAACATGTCGCGTGTGTTATAATGACATATCGGAGACATAAAAGTAACAGAGTATAAATAAAGCGGACTTTGGACTTTGCTAAATCTGCAGCCAAAGGTCATAACCAGTTCATCATCTTCAAAAAGAGGGTACAAAAACAGGCAAAATGGATTAACGATCAAACGATAGAACTACAAAAGTTGCGTTTGTCTTTTCAATGACGTTCGCAGTCGCTTTCGAGCAGGACAATAATAGCCAATCACAACCGAGCGATGGGTAGTACAGTAATGCATGCGCAGTCACGTTTATTCCGCTATGAAACGCAAAATCATACATCATCTAAAGAGCTCTAGCAAAAACACTTCTAGTGGTATAAAACAACTGTAACAACGAGCACATTAAGAATCGGATAAAACGACGAGAACGGAAGAAGCGACGTAAAAGTGAACATAAAGAAGAAGTTGCGAAAGTTAGCCGTGCAGGTCGTAATGTTTAGGAGCAACGAAAATGTGGAGCTCGAGATGAACTGTGGAATCGTGATCGGTATGAGTGGTCGGTATCGTCCCACGTACCGGAAGTCGGATGCAAAAAGATCGCGTGAAGGCCGCATCGCACGAAATATGCAACGACGTCCTTCAGGGCGATAAGAAAAGCTTGGCTGAGCGTGGATCGCGCGCGCGTTGCGCCCGGCATACAACAACCACTGACTCTCGGGCCGTGTACGTACGAGCCGCGCGTCGACCGCGCGCTTGTATCGGTGCACGTGTAACCGAAGCTATACCGGCGCGCGCCTGCTTGCTTGCACTCGACCTATTGTCCCAGTTTCTTTGCTGGACGTAAAATCGAGCGCACGAGCAAGCGTAAACCAATAGCCACCCACCTGCAACCCTTCGCGACCCAACCCCGAACCGACGCCCCTTTCTTTCACTTACACCCGACCTCTCACTTCAACAAGTAGCTGCTCTCACTTTATACCAATTCAACATCTACTTTATTCCACCTAAATCTATTTTAATTGAGTTTTTGAATTCGGCAAAAACTCTTAAGGGGCCGCGAATCAGTTTAAATTAAGCTAGATCTTAAACAAGATGAAAAAATCGAATATTAACTTCAACTTGATTAGTTTGAATTCACAAATCTGAATAAAACAGGATCTCCGAGAAGTATTAATAATTGCTAATAATATTCCATTTCATTCATTACTGTATATGACTACGATATGAATTCGCAAGCATACCTGTATAGCTTCATATATAAGGCTATATAAACGAGCATATGTAACATATGGCTAACACATTTTCAAGTGCAATCACATTTAAATCTGTATATGACGCATACAAACATTTATATATGGAGTCGTATATTTAGGTTCATATAGTATAAAGTCTTGAAGTCATATATATATGAAGCTATGCGTGATGGATGTGTACGAATATATAAATGAAGTTTCACTTGTATATAATTATATGAACATATATAATGTTATTTTAATTATTGTAATGATGGTATCAATATTCATTATATACTGAAATCGCGAACATATCTGTTATTTGGTGTGAATTCTTCCATATTACAATACAATTTATAGTTGTAGCATAGAACGTGGTAATTGGACGATTTATTGTTGTTATTTATTCTCTGTTAGTTGTGTTGGTAACTGGGTAAATCATCGTGATATTTCATTATCAATTATTTTACGGTTAAGTATTATGTGCGACTATCAAGAGCGTTTTAATTAGAGCGAAATTTCAGCGAAGGTATCTAATTAATCAGACGCTCATCCGCACTGACGAATGTTCCATTTCATAAAGATGTTGTAATTTTATTTGCCTTGTTCATTTAAGGACCGCGATTCGCTTTGATGATCATCTTCTGATTAAAAAATGAATTCTTCAATTATACATCAGGGTTGGGTTCGGTTTGTTCAATGTAAATACAAGAAAAACTTCTTACTGTGGCGGAAGTCGAGATAATTGTTATGTAATTTGCCCGAATAAGGAATAAAGAACCATATCTAAAACACTTATCTCGAGATTTTGATCGGTTGCAATTGCATTTGTTTATTTTCACCGAGATATTTATCTAGCATTCTTCCGATTATTTCATGCGTTTTTTCATAAAACATTTATTCTATTCTCGTCTCGTGATTTTCGGACTAAAAATAAACGCATAGCGAAGCTTTGCATTGAAAGCATTTAGTCGTTTCTGTTGAATTTAACGGTATATGTTATGTATTATCTGTTAGCTCAATACACTTTTTCACATTTAGCTGGCTATCACGCATGAATTCAAATTACACTTCTAATTACACATAAATAAGTACGCTCGCACTCGTCCACGACTGTTTATGAATATATTATCCCAAAAGTTTGTTCAGTTTCTTTGATAGATACGAAAGTATAAAATCCATCGCGGAGTCGTGTAACATCTATTGGCCCCACCTAATCCCCATTGATCACTAAGGTCCTGCCGACACGAGTAACCGACATCCATCAAGGTATCAAAAAACTGTTATTATTGCCAAGTAAAAAGAGCCAGCGAATGTGCGGGATATGGATCGCATGCATAATTCGGCCGACTATCAATCAAAAGCTTTGGCCGGATTTCCCGAATGATTGTCCAGGAAAAATGATAAATGTACGAAATAAAAAATACGCTCATCTCCATTTCCAAGAAAGACCTGAGGATATTCATTTTCAAGTGCAGGTTCAGGGTTCCTCGTCTTTGCTATTTTAAGCGACGTAGTTTTGTTAGCGATCCATCTTTTAATATGACTGGACAATTATGATTACCATCAACGTCTGACGAGGTGGCAGGGAGACCGGCTTGTTAGCCGAGGTAGCGGCGCGCATTTCGGTCGAGCGTCGAAATGGAAACCGAGAAGAAAATGGGACTCGGCGGTGTACCTGACCCATTTCGTTGTTCCCAAGTTTGCCATTGGCAGTAACGTAGCTGCATCGATCGACCTCAATTCGTGGCCCCAGCCTGGCACCGAGAGCGACCCCACAATTTGTCACTCCACCCCTTGTCTGTCCGCCCGCTTCTCCTGTCGAGTTGTTACTCATTCGGGAGAGCCGGGGAGGGAGAGAGGAGAGGCAGAGAGACTGAGAACGACCGATCCACTCTCCAGGCTCACCTATGTACCGGCGTTATTACATATACCACCACGCAGAAGCTGCGTCCTGCTGCACGTGTGAAAAGCGTACACCGGCAACACGCCAGTTGGCTTGGCTTTCATTGTGCCGCGAGAATTTCTATGACATTTCCAGCATTACCACGGTGCTCTTTTGTTTGCAAGCTAACGCCAATCATCAATCACCCAGAGCTTCTTGTGCAACACGCCAAGGTATATTTGGTTCTTAAGTACATCTCTAAGGACAAATGGGTTTCATATTTCATTCTCCGTGGAGACATCGTAGGGACTGTTCGTAATACTATTTGCTGTGGAAGATATTAGTAAACAGTCAAGCATTTAAGAAGTCGCTACGTAATTCATTACAAAGTTATAGTCATTTGACGGAGGGTTAACAATGGGGTCATCTAATACCAACTTTTGATCCTCGGTCTCTGACAGCGTTAGAAGTCTTCAAAAGATGATAGATCATATCGCAGTAACTAGAGATTCCTAAGAAGGTCGCTATAGTGACAGCGAACAGTGATACTTTGGAGAAATATTAGTACCAGTTCATAGGGACTTCAAATCCTAATCCCAAAGTTGGCTCTAGATAGTGGAAGGTCAGGACCTACGGTATCAACGCTTTAAAACCATGTTGATGTATGTCTAGCAGAAGGGGAGATCAGCAACCGATCATCATTTTTCACCTTTCTACACATCTCCAGTTAGAAACCATCTTTCCATAGTTAAAAGCAAGATATCCCTTGATTGAGTGCCCATCATCAAAATAGGTCATCCACATTGAATCCCGAGACATGCACATAGCAACGTGTACGATGAAATGTTCTACGAGCGTTACCTTTATGCAATTTCGCCGGTGGATTTGGGTTGCGAGAATATAGGTTACCTACTTTTCTAGCCCAAATTCCTATCGGAGAATCCGTGTACCAACCTATACCAAGTCAAAGGTAATGGTATAGATTGGGTTGCGGTATTAAAATGCGTAACCCAGTTGCGCCCGAATTTGTCATGTTCTGTTTGTCCCCGCCGTGGTAAACAAGTTATGCTAATGGCCGCAAAATTCGTCTTCGTTTTTCCGTCAAGGTTAGGTGCACCTCGCGTAATCCATCTCGGCACTTCTGTCGCTTGACATCGATCACGCGTCAGAAAAGAGAGAGGTACATGAGGACGCGGCTCAAGGATTCGCCGAATTTGGTGCTGGCATCCGGATTGGGTTAGGTCGGTGTTCAACGCAATTACCTGACCAAGGCCTGTCGCGGAGAAGGCACGTGTGATCGCGCAATCAGTGCCCACCAAGGTCTCCCAGCACAGGGTCGTCATACGCGGGACCAATTCCTTTTGTATTTTTTTTTTCTATTTTTCGGACTCAATAAAATACAACTAACATTGTTCCAAATAGGAATTGCAGCAAAGGTTGTCAACAGAACTGGGTGGGTTCCATGTTTAGAAATCTAATTTCGGGGGTTGCAGTATTTTTAGGACATTTGTCTTCTGTTGGGTTGCTAATTACTTTTCAAACGTGCAGACAAAAAGAAAGCCGGTAATTAATTTGGTATATTTGCACTGCTGTTATTAACAGGAGTTCTAGGTGTGCTGCTCTTCCGAACACATAAATCTAGCGTTCTAGAGCTGGACTCTCCATATAAGCTTTGAATTCAATTGCGATTAGATTCGACTGAAAGGAATAGATTGAACGGGTGCCAAAATTTGAATCAATATCCCAAAGCTCGTTACATATCGTTCAGATCGAGTTGTGACTACAATATCGTGACCCGCTGACAGACCCAAATGACGGGTTCACACGTTTTAGGAAGACATCGCGTGCATCCTGGAACCAGCAATGGTACCATGTCAGGGTTTTTTTCGAATTTCATAGATTGTGCCTTCAATCACTCGATATCCATTAGAGCTGGTTCTCCTAAGGAAAACGTAACAAACAAAACACAACTCTAACCTTCTTCCTATTCTGCTGTTTTCTCTGCAAACATTAAATTTGATTCTGAACTCTTCTCAAATGAAATTGCCAAGTATGAAATTCAAGTTTACAATATTATGATCGAATTCGATTTGTTCACCAGTTAAATGTAAAATATGAAATGCTGTTTCTTCTGCACAAAAAACTACTCTTTATCCTATTCTAACATTCAAATCCTTCTCCAAAGAATATGAATAGACCTCCAACTGTGAAAAATGTCAAGTTCGCAATGTTTCAACGAGGTTATCAACATCTGACTATCTCCAACTGTTAACCAATACACGCTAAAGTAGGCTGAATGTCATTTGCTCGTGTTTTTGAATTCTAAACTCTTTAAAAGTCTTTCGTCAATGAACTTGAATGTCAAAATCCTTAGCAAGGGTCATTGTAATGACCATCAACTCTGAAACTGTTTACAACTCAAGCTATCCATGTAAAATGATTTAGACGGTCATAAAAATTGTTGCCTCCGTTGGATCCAAGTTGTAATCAGTTTGGAATCTGTCCGGCAGTTCGAATCCCGGGGAATCAGTGCGCTGGCAACGTCGCGAGGTTTATACCATTGACAAAGCGGTCGGCGGCGCCTAGCGACTGTCCTAGATTAAACAGGACAGGGCGGTGTGTCATCGCGCCCAGTGAGTCAGTGGGTTAGCTCTAATTTCGATCGCGGGTCGCTCTCGAGAGCAAATCGATAGGGTGCATCGTCGTCTCGGCATGGATGCGGGCTGCCGGGCTGCGTCGGGCAGAGCGAGCGAGACAAAGATACGAGAGAGCGGAGGGAAAGTGTATGACGCCGCGGCAGAAGGGAGTCCCGCGAATTGGGTCAATCAATAGCGTGACGCTATATAGGTCAGGTGCACCGGCACCCTGTCTTCCTGAAGCGCGCGTGTACACGTCCAGCTGCGTATATAGGTCACCGCGGAAGAATCGTGTGTACCCGCCGGAAATGCCTGGACCAGCTCGCCGCGTTTGCTTGAATGTCACGCCTTTCTTCCTGCACTTAAACGTCTACCAATCGCAATCATTACACAGCAGCTAATACTTTTTCTTTGAATGACATTATTGTAACCGGCGATAAAAAAATTGGTTGCTGAACTGAAAAATAAATGAACGTAATGCAGGCATCTTCGGTGTTTATTTTAGTCGAGTTGTCGATGTTTTTGAGTTGAGCGAGTAAGAAATTTAGTTAAATTGATCGAGTTGCTAGAGTTGCTATAGGTGGTGCTGGTTAAACTATGTTTAGAAGAGTTGTCGATGATTTTTATTAGGTTAGACTAAGCTTGAGTTTTATGATATAACTTCAACTTCACTTTGTATCAAGTTGTAAACAAATTTCTTTTCAAGTCGATATATTCATTTATTAGTGTAATGAAACCCGCCAACGCTTCAGAGTAACCAGCATTTAATTATCGGCAATATAAGTTTAGTGTGGAGTTGACTTAACAATGACTTTTAGTGCATTTAATTGGGTTTTCGGCTTGCTTATGTCGATATATTTTTACAACTAATTATGTAATCGACAAATAAATATTTGGCAACATATCAGTCTAGCATTTTTTATCAATATTTTATTTTGTTTCACAATGATGTATTATATTTTTACTATACTATAGTATAGTGTATATACGTAGTACATATATATACCTATATATATACATACTTATAAAAATATTTTTCGTTCAAACTATAAATAATATATCATATTTTCGATAAATAAATCAATCAGCGAATGTTGTATTCATTTCTTCGATACAAATATGTAACGTTTAAAAATTATTCATATTATTATTACCAACTAAAAATATGAATTCATCATTTGCATAAATGAATGATTACACAATTTACTTCCACCAAATAAATGTTGTTAAAAAACTCTATATCGTTTGTTTTGAAAAAAGATATTTTCTTAGTTACTAATCATTCAGTAAAATATAGTGACATTGTTTTCTTATTTTTATTAATGAATTTGTAAATTTATCAAATTTCGTGTTGAATAATTTGAATAAATTTGTGAATATTCAAATAATACTAAACATTCCATCTTTTTGCTAATGTAAGTTGAATACTAATAACTACAACACACACTTCTGATTTGGAAAATTATTCAATTCTCTATTTCATTATAGGCTTTTCAGTTTAGAGAACCTTTTAAATAGAATCACGTACTTTATGATATGTGCACTGTGCGATCATGTTTAGAATTCTATGTGCCTATTCAATAAAATATTTATATCTTCGCATTTTATTTTCTATCGTCAGTTCAAATTCATTGCATTAAATTCGTCAGAAAAGCGTGTATTTATTTAAAGCTCTCGACGCTAACCTCATTTGTCATCGTGATATCATTTGAATGGCTTCGTTTATATGGAAACACTTTACACGAATTGGAAATCGCTCTTGTGATTATGCTCTCGAGTGTGGCACGTGCAAATTTTTCCGCACCTGTATTGATGGCAAATTGCTCGTCGAGCAAAATAACGTGTCGCAAAATCCACGATGACAATTATAGGCGTATTCAATATTCACGCCACGGGCAATCATCGAAACAGGTTTTTCAAAAATATTCGAACGTTTCACACAATTACGTTACTCGGTGTTCAATTTCAAAAATGTGTTTCAAATTTGACGTCATTCTTGAATTAGGAAAATGTGTACAGTCCTTTTACTTTTTCATTAACATTCATTTTCGTCCATTCAATTCCTCTGAAATTGACAGGTTTGGTTTTGTTACTAATACCATATATAGTCAAAAGCCTCACATCTTTCTAAACGCAACATTTGAGCTGTAGCCCGACGCACGTGTACGTCGCGCATTATTACACCGGCTGAAAAAAGTTAATCGTAAATTATTACGTCGTAAAGTTGGGGGGTCAAATAATTAAGTGACGATGCATTTTAACGAAAATAGCGCAGAGAAAAAAATGCACCGGAATGAAAATAGAAGCTTACCGCACGGTCGGAATACAAAACGAAATGTGACAGAAAGAGACGATGGAAATAGAAAACGAGATCAGTTTTTATTTCCGTTTGGGGTTTTGCAATTTGAATTTCAGTTAACCAAAATGCAGAGCTTTTTGAAACTACGTGTAGATAGTAAAAAAACGCGTTATAAGCACCGATGTACATAGAAAACATAATTTCATTGAAAAACATCATTTGTTTACTTTTTTAGCTTTTATATACCTTAGTCAAAACAGCAACTCCTTCAACTTCGTGTTTTGAAATTAAGTCTGAAGATTAATAAATTAAGTGAGTTAGAGAATGAGTAATAGAACTAATTTGGAAAATAATTCATGAAAAATTCAAATTAAGAACCTCTAAATATAAATTGGCTTAATTTTTGCCTTTTTTTACAGCAGCATACATTGAAATTCAGATAATTTTGTTCCATTCATTAAACGGTTTTACTTGCTTTGTAGGCGAGACGAGTCAGTAGCCCTCCGGGCTATGAAGATGTTTCGTTTTTTCGGAAGATAAAATGTCGTACGCGCGGCTCACAAACAACTAATTTTAATTTGGTATCCCAAGCTGGAGGCGAAGGCTGCCAATAATTTAGTACAACTAATTGTCAATAATGAGTCAAGCTAATTATTAGCTCCTGACGTAATGTACCTGCATCTCATAACAAGAGAGAGGGTGAAACTCTAAGAAAGAAACAACGCTTCTCTCGACAAAAGTGGATTACAATAACTTAGGTCGTGTACCCTAATTATGAAAAATATATCGAACGCAACGTGGGAAACACGTGATTTATTTGCCGCTCGAAGATGACACAAGACCGTAGTTGTTCAACTATTTCACGCAAGTAATAATCTTGTTTTTCCCCTCGTTACATAATACGCTATTTCCGGTGTTGCTTATTAATTACCCCTATGAAAAATAAGAGATGGCCAGACGATTAAACGAACCAATTTCCAGCCTCGTGCAGAAAGTTGTTTATCGCACCAATGAAAAATGCAACAAAAGCGATGAAATAACTTTTGAAATCAAAACTGCATCGGCGGGTTGGTGTCCGCGAAATTGGAACGGTGTGAAGTTCGCGGCGTGATTGGAATCCAAGCGGAAGAAGGGCGAGGATTTAATGCAACTCAACGGGAAGATATCACTGCAGGGAAGACGAGTGTACGCAATTACATCCAGGAAGAAACAAAGAAAGAAATGAAGGAGGAAAGAATGTTGTGCCGCGGAGACAGTGGAACAGGCCAAGAAGGGGGGGGGGGGGGGGGGGGGGGCATGTTCAATTTGCCGGTATCAATTATATCGTCAGCGGGCGAGGGGCTGCGAGGGGCGTAGGCGGAGGAGGTTATAGAACGCCACGCTCAAGTATTCAGCGTTGCATGCCCGCTCGTTGGGATGGCTTTCGTGTGAAAGGAAAGAGCCAAGTGATCCGATGGCAACGTTAACTTTACGAGACAACTTGACTATCGAAAATAGTGGAATAAAACTAAATTTCGACAATCATCGACACCAAATTTGAATGCCATTTTTAACAACTGACAGCACGTTTAGTTGGATTGAAAAACGTTCGTCGCAGAGACATTTGCACAAACACACGTTCGAATTTGGCTCCATTTTAAAGGCGCTATTTGCAATTGCAGTGTGTCTCATTTGTTGTATTTAATATGTGAAAAAGAAGCGGAGGAAGATATTTCTTCTTAGGGAGTAATTTGTTACATAATAATTGAACAATTGTATTTTCAAGGCGAGAAATGTGAAATATGCCGTTTAAACTAGTTGATATTTGTTAGTGTAAACGTACAGACAAATTGCGAGAAATATTAAAAACATAACTTCCTTTCCCATCGCAGTTCTCTTCTACGAGCAGACTTTCTTTGAGTTCCCTTGGTCTTGTTCGCGCGGAAAATAAGCAAGTGCCCAGCCCATTATTCAACACAGCCATCACGCATGTTATTTGCCTTATTTTCCAACCAAGACGGATTTACGATCATTCGCTAAACGCGTATCATTTATCAATCGATTTGTATCGCTTGTCTGAAATCTCTGCGCAAGTGTTATAACATTGCTTTTGCATCACGATTCGATCTTGCATGTTTTACGCTCGCGATTTATCGGCGATTTAGCGGACAGAAATAATAATACCAGCTTCCAATATTTCATTGCGAATAATCATTGAAAATAACAATCGAATAACGGCAAACAAAACTGAAGCATCAACATGAGTTTTCGTAACTTGTCATACTTGATATTTGTGTACGATAAGACGTAAGAAGAAAATCTAATGTGAGATATTTATTAAAAAGGTTGAATGATTTGACACAAAGCGTGTCTCGGTATTTTCGATTCAGCGGTTTCTAGGATACGTGACAAATACAGGTCCATTATTTGCAGACCTTGCGGTTGTGAAGAACGAAACCGGAAAAGTCTGTCGCAGACAACGAATTGTGATCGTTTGTCAGAGCACTCCATCGCCCGGGGCGATGACTCGGATTCGTTTTAGGAGGATAAGTGTCTTGCGTTGGGCGAAAAATCGATCGCCCGTGAGGATTAAAAGAAAGTATATTATATCCGGTCGGAAGATTGAGTTCGATGAGAAAAATTCATCACCTGCAACTTTTACTCCGCGTCTCTCACCCAGCACGATTTATATAAGCCGAACGTGCGAGTTACACAACGCCACGTTTTCTTCATCGAACAATTAAATTGTCGAATAAATCGGCAATGAGCTAATTACATGTAATCAACAGAATCAGCTTTTTGTTCAACTAAGTAGCTTAGAAAATGGGCCACTTTCGAACCCGTTACAATCACTATTTCTCAATAACGTATTATCTTCGCGTTTGAATTTCGCGCCTAATTCCGCGCGACGTAAGCCATATTAAATGAATGCGTAATGATGGATTGTATAACTGAGAATGCCAAATTATTATAATAGAAACTAATTGAAAAATAAACGACAAATTGCGCGTCTCGTATGAAACGTAAAAAGGCAGCAATAATTGGCGCGCGCGGGAAATTCAAATGTCGTAAGCGCAATTTGATGTATTAATTAGATGATTGGACATCTTGAAAGCGGCAAATTTGAACTGCTTCGGTTTAAGCGCTTCAAAATTGATTAAGTTGGGAGTTATAAAATAGAGTGTGATGTCGAAAGAATAATATATTGAAGAGCACGTATAGAGCTTCGCGAGTGAATAACGAGGAGGCTACGTAAACGGGGAAATTGCGCTCACGGGATTCGCGCGTGTGAGTGCGTAATACGTAGTGCGTGCGAAGAAAACTAATTATTGTTTGCTCGCGCGCATTCTCGCGTTCTCTCTCGCGCGCCAGCGCGTCTCTCGTTTGGCATCCTTGTCCCTCCGCGGGCACTTACGGCATCATATTGCTCGCTCGCCTCGGGCCCATCGGCGCTATTCGGCTACTCGCACCTCTCACGATTACATTTCTAACGGACCTCTCTCCTTCGTTTTACACCCTTTTCTTCTCATGCAACGCGCTCGGTTTTGTTTCGATTATTCGAGTAAGAGAACCACGACTATTAACCGCGTGTTTTCATTTTCTCCAGATCAAAGGTCATTTTCCAATCACGCAACCAATAAAACTTTCGCGCTTTCTTGAAATTTGATATATGAAATGTGCGATATGACTTTGACACCAATTTCGAAATTTCGACTCGACGGAATATCTTCATTTTGAAAAAGGTTAATTAACGTGGTTGAGCAGCAAAAATGCGTTATTCCACAATTTATGTCCCGTGAAGGAGCATTTATGATTGCAATGTTTATAAAGCAATACACTAAATAAGCTTAATTGCGAACATTAATTTCTGCGCTTAACACGAAAACACGTGAAATCATTCTCGGCGGACACATTTTTGATGTCTAACGTACGTGCAGTTGCAAAGACACGTGTGCTCGAAAATGAAAAGCTAGTGGCATTATTGAGAAATTTATCTAATTGGTCGAGCTCGGCAAAGTGCGATCATATTTTTAACCCCGCAAAGTCCAACTGCACAACAGAGAAAATAGAAAGTTACGATTAATTAAATCCAGTGTGATAAGACTGTACGATGCTAATATTACATCAACTCTAATTAATGTATTTGCTTTACATTGACTCGTAGCATTATCTATTGTCTCTAATTATAGATACTATCATTTATTAATCTTCTGTTGCACTCAATAAATTTAGCTGCTTTTCTCTTCCGAGTGACGTTTCAATTTATGAAATTTATCATACACCAACTTAGCCTCGTTTGCTCGCAATCCATTTGATCAACCGCACGATCAATTTCAAATCCAGCGCCGCCTTTTTGCGCGCCAAATTTGAATTGCAAGCGTCCATGTTTTTTGTTCTATTACATTTTTCTACGTTTCAGTATATTTCTCCTTTGCTCTGACCTGTCACATAACTCGCGGAATTAATGCCATTGAGATTAATTGTGGTCGTTCGTGTAACGTGTGTTCACTTATTCGCGCGAATTCTTGCTTTTTTCTTAGATTTGCCGAGCTGACCCGAGTGATTGACTTGGGCCAACATCCCGAAGCCTGGCGGTGAGTCAGACAGTCGGTTAATTAATTACGAGCCTAGGACAAAATCGATGACGAGCGGGACAACGCCGAAAGTTCGTATCCGACGAGAGAATATCGCTCGGCGAGGCTGCTACAATCTCTTTTGTAATCCCTTCTTTGGAGAACGTGGGGTAGGTCACGAGGAACCAGGTGCACGCTCGCTCTCCAGTCGAGTCGCTACTCGTAAAAATGAATTCAATTTCGCCAACATTTTATCCATCGATCTTTATTTGCTCATTATTTATTCTCATACAATCAATAATTTCAACTCTTATCTCAGCAGATCAATCACTGAAATCACAATTTGTGTCGTACTTTGTTTATCGGCAAATTCAAATGATTGTTGAAATTTCGCTAGCTCGGACAAAACCGGTTTGCCTTTTTTATTGTCGCTTTCGAAAAAGGTCATTTTGTTATTTTGAAGACTTTTCAACCGAAATCTCTTTCGTTAAGAGGCTAATTTCAAAGGAGATGAAAAAAAGTCGCAAGTTGGAAGGTCGAGGTCGTTGGCCTCGAGTGCTCTTCAGGAGGGGAGGCAGAGGGGGCGTCGGTCAGATGCTTTTAAGCAGAAAAAAGGAAACAAAACTTTTCACAAATGATAGGCATCTCCGGAGGCTCGGTCCGACACCGAGTCGGATGGCGCAGCGTTCGTCCTTCTTGTCTCCGTTTCCTATTCAGTTTTGCTCGCTTGCCACTCTCGGTGCCATTGGCCTCTCGGTTCCCTTGACAAAGCACAGCAGGGAAAGTGTGAGAAAGCCGATGGAAAAATGCTCTCCAACCATTTCCATACGCTCACGATTTTGGATAAGAATAACAACAGTCCTTTCCACTTTTCTTCCTCTTCCCTTTTCCACTCGCAGCCAATTACACGTGACAAATCGACCTTCAAAATATGCGCTTCCGACGAATCCAACGCAATTCAACATTTTCTATTTTGGTTTCGTGCATTTCAATTTCCATTATTCACTTTATTGAGTCCTCATTGCGCCCAAGTACAATCATTATTTACTCAGTGCAATCAATCATTTACCACATTTCATATTTGATAACAAATGAAAATAGAATAATATTAACATTACATAAGATACTCATATTTACTATACTATATTTACAATACATTATAATTAAACGAACGTATTAAGCATAAAAGCTTTGAGAAATGAGCTACTCTCTTATTAATAGCCCGTCAATTTGGTACAATTTCACTTGTAGCTTTGTCAATTGAATAAACTGGTTTTCCATTTTGTCTACGCATTATCGCAATTTTGCCACATTCACATTTGAGAGATTTAAATAAACTTTTGAAATTGGAATAACGTTTAATAGGATCAAGTTTTTCTTAAAGAACCGACCGCGACTTGACAGGTTTCGTGAATTTGTACATTAATTTATTTATTGAGTTCATATAGTTTACATTTCAAAGATCTAATTATGTCGTAAACACGTATAGACTTTTTAAGCATTACATTTGCCAGCCAATTAGGTAGAAACTGTTTAATTGTTTAATTAATGTGATTTATTGTATCAACTTCTGTACATTTCATTCAACTTTTGTTGATTATTTATTAACAACAATTTGCTAGTTTTGGTCAGTCTACTGAATTAGCGAAGACAATGTAGTATTATTTGCAGTGAACTTTTTCATTTGAATAAATATACATTACATGCTCTATGGAACGTTACATTTTGTATTAGTTTCTACAATAATATCTGCAATCGATATTTTTATAGAGAAAACTCAATTTTTCTTTGCGATACGAAGAAAATGGATCAACCGCGAGGATCACGGCAGATCTTGCGCGCTGATTGCTCAGTCGCTCGGAGGCCCATTGTCGCGTTTCATAACGTCTAAGTGTATAAACAGTTATTGTGTGTGTCTGTTCAGTCGAGCAAGCATTTTTTGATAAATTGCATCAAATATTTGATCTGTTAAAGCTGTTCACTTTCAGATCTTTGCACTCGGAAAACCTAAGCCACGCGGCTCAAGTGTGGCATTCCATCAAAGCGTCGACTCTTTTGTCGCAAAAAAAGAAATTGTTTGGTCGAAAGCGAGACGATGAAATGCAGCCATCTTTGCAATCTCTTTTCTCCGTGAAAAAATTGCGATACGAAACAAAACATTTCGACAACAGCCGATCAATTTGCACTTCCTCGGTTGCTCGATTCAGGTCAAAGGTAAATTTGTTCGTGTCTAACATTAGATCAATTAATGCATTATTTGAGTATTATTTTTGAACGGGATAAAAAGGTGTTGACAAAAATACTGCGCCACGGACTAAATTATGCTTTTAAATGTTGACTGAAAAGGCTATTTCGTTGATTGAACAAACATTCTTTCTCTTCCGTCGAACTGTGCCGAACTTTTGCGACCGGTTGTTTGTCTTTTTCTACTATTATTTGAAGATGATTCAAATTGTATTGACGTGTCCGCGTTTATATATTTAGAAGAGGCGGCGAGCGTTCGATGGAGCTCGCAAAGAGCCGGCGATTTCACAGGGAAGTGCGTCTGTTGGTTAGGAAAGACAGGTGCGCGAGTCATCGACATCGAGGGTGTGTTCGTTTACGGTCTGACGGAGCGCCGAGACCCTCCGGTTGTTCCGTCAGAAGCGCCTTAACGGCGCAACTTAAGGTGGCATCGTTATTTCGACTCTGGTTTGCGACTCTCGTCGATTATTTTGTTTCATTTATTCCGAATCAAATCACGAACGTTATCGAGCGGAAAAATCACTTATGCAAATCCGAAATTGTCCTCAAAGATCGCATTGCCATTTTGACTTGCGCAATGCGCCGCTTGCGAGAAAACCATTTTTTGTTGTCGCTTAAGTCAAATCAAATGCTGTGCGCTGACTGATTGGTATGGTTCAATTGACGTGTACTCGTATAACATTAATAAATGGGTCAGTATAATATCCAATTGCGCAATAGAAATCTTGTACGCGGATCATATTTACGCGCGCTCGCCATCGGCCGGACTATCTGTTACGCTAATCCTGACTCTAATTATATGTATTTCATTTTGAATTCAATTAACGTCGCGCTCGGCGAATTTGAAGAATTCGATTAAGCTTGCGCAGAAATCCATTTTCTTTTCAACCTCCACAGTTTCGACTTATTTTACGACCAAATGTCTACTTTACGCGCGTGATGGCTCTGCAATCGTACGAGCCGAAAAGTTTCGGCTGTAAGAACCTCCTTAAGACAAATTAGTCTGTGTATTCTTCTGCCGTTTTTACTGCTTTTTTATTCTTTATTTGAAAGCAACTTACCCGTTGATGTGTGGCACATCGATGTTGTGAGTCGAGGTTCTTTTACGATCCCCAGCCATGTCGGCGAGTCTGGCAAAATCAGTGTCTTGATCTGCAAGCCGCGCACTTTTGCGAGATTCTAACAGCCGGACTTCTTCGATGCGTTTCGTCAGACTCATCGTACTCTGAAATTAAAAGAGAAATTTCGTTGAGAACAAAGAAAATGCACAATTTCACTGCCGAGTGTACAAACTTGTATTCACTTATAAAGAAATAAATACGCAAGATTGCCGAGTGATATTTTGCGTTTCGAGAAAAATGAAACTGACAGAACATTAATACGAGTTGCGCCGAGCGTTTCTCCGAATTAAAATAGGAAGTAATTGCGCGACGTAATTGTATCAAGTGAAACTCGCTGTCAAAGTTGATGGGCGATATCGCGGCTTGCGATACCCACATTTCTCGAGACTTGGCAACATTATATTCGCTTTATTGCATACACTAACTGCGATCACGTGACCAGTATAGAACCAAACTTTTCAACTTTGAGATTATTTTGCAACGAATTTGAGACAACACCTTTCAAAATAGGTAGTCATATTTATTTGTCCAAATTTCAATTGCAAATTCGTGTCCACTTTTTTCCTCCACTCAGAAAACACCGCTTTTCTCTCCTACAAGTTTCCTCTCTTTTTCACTTGTATTATAAATAATTGTTTGTCATTTTTATCCAATTTTACTGCCGTCTGACAGTTAATCAAAATTGCACTTTTCTTCATCTGAAAATTACATTCGAGCACTCCAAGTCGCTTTCAACCGTAATTCAATTTGCAGTAGAACTCACAACTAAGTAAAAATAAGTGATGTCGTTTCGTTAATACGCTTTATAAGGTTAATTCGAAAAAACTTATTGTGATTTGTGAAAATAAAACAAAACAAAACCGCCCTTTTTGTTACGCCAAATATGTCTACATCCCTTACAAAGATGTTTTTAGACGAAACCAACATTTCTCCTCTTGAGATGAACTTTACTCAGAAAGCGCTCGAAAATACATCTCCTCGAATTTAGGCTTTCCATAATTCTTGAAAAAAGCTCTCGTTTGAAAGGTTAGTGGTCTATTTTTAAGACGAAGTAAATTATATTCTTATCTTCGTTCAATGCTGAAGGTGAATAAAGAAGAACATCATCGCGGCAATAACATCTGATGTGCATCGATTGCGTAATTATGCATAACGTACGCTGGACATAAAATCCCGAACGAAGAGTCGGCAAACGATGTCGATCAAACATACGGTATTGACGAAAATGCAAAATAACTGACAAACACGACGTAAGGCGAGTCGCGGTCACGCGACCGGCAACACTTTCTCTGACTTTCAAATTTCTTTTGCGTATTATTCGCGAGTACCGTGCGTATAGATGTGCGATGCAACGGCATTTGCGTTTGCATAACGCTATTTGACGTTGATTAAATTGAAGTCGCCGGGTTCAATCTTTGCAAAAATCGAACTGATGCTGACTAATGGTTGCGCTTTCCACTAAATCCACGCGAGATGTACAGCGTGGATCAAAATATTTGAGCAACTGCAGTTATGCTGAATTCGCTAAAATGAACTAAATTAACTCGAAGTTCACTGAAATAATTTGAATTCATTCGCGTTGACTAAAATTGAAAGTTAACGGAACATAAAACCGCACTGATATTAGGTGGATGAAATTTAATGCGAGTTACATTCGACTTTTTTCAACGAAGTCACAAATTTTGAACTGAATATTAGCTGCAGTTACTGTACGTTATTCTTTTCTTTGTCGAGGAATTATTTGGACAGAACAATTAAAAAGCAAAGAGAAAGACAAGAAAGGAAATTGAGCGATTCGAAACGAGTCAGTGAAGTTTAAATTTGCGTATTTTTGTTAACAGGTGATTGAGATCGATTGCACGCATGAGAACGCAGTTTTCGATGTGAGCTGGTATTTAGGATAAATTATGAGTGGACGATGGTCGAGCGTCAGCAAAGGTCAGCGACCTCAAGGTGATACCTCTATTCTAACGTCAAGAGGTATTTATTTTCGAAACATCTTTTACAGGAATGGGATACTTGAAACAAAAACATCTTCAGGTAATTGATGTTCACGGAATATTTTAGAATTACTGTTTGAATAATTTCGGTTGATATTTTAATCTTGCACCTGAAGCCCTTTTTGTTGTCTTCGAAGAATATGAAAAACACCTCTGGCTCTTTTTTTTGTATCGATCCACAAATAAAACAAATTTGTTTGCATTTTTTCATCGAATAAAAACTTTGTTTATTTACCATTTTCATTTTTAACGCAAGATAAATTGTACTTTGTTACAGAATATAACAAAATCTATGATTCTCGATTAAATTATAGCCTGAGGAATTCAGCGTGAAAATCGTACAAGTGGAAAGAAGACAAATATAACGAAAAATGTATTAGAGGGAAAGATGCAACGAAGTGACATTGTAACCTAGCTCGTTATTTCAAGTGGCTAAAAATTTGTCCTCCGTCAATTTTGCTATGTGCAACCGCAGAAAAAGATGTCACGTGACTGTGTGTTTGCAGTGACACCTTGGAAGATTCCATATTATGAGTAATCGATTACGTACGACTGTGACGTGTCGTTGCAATCTGTTTATCAACTGCAATGAAATATTACACAATCGGCTGTGGATCCGCGGACCGAAACCACCGTCGAGGATCGTCCAATAATAGACCGGTTTGCAATCGACTCACGCTATTTTCTCCGTCAAGTATCGTCTCTAAACGAGCGGATCGCATTATTCTCTGGCATCGCCATGACCCAAATGCCCCATTTTTTCTGCTCGCCTTAATCAAATTTTGATCTGAAAAACTAGTTTCTCCGTCACCTACAAAATGCGACCACTTTTAAGTTCAAACATGGCGTCGTCGATTGACGTAAAACATACAATTTTTCAGCCCGACCATTTGACTTGTTAGACTGGAGTGCCAACGGCTGTGCACTTTCCGAAACGCATAAATAATTGATCGAAAAGCGATTACAGCGTTAGAAAAAGTTGGCAAAATTCTTATCATTGTATCATAGAATAATAGCCGCGCGGAAGCAACCCGGAAGTACAACAAATGACGTGCGAGCAAAAGTGACTATAGGATTTCGCCGAAGTTGATCGTCGAATTCCGGAAAACGCAGGTCGATCTTGGCGCGCGCGCTCATTTTTCATGTGATTTCCCAACAGCTTTGTCTCATCCACGCGAATAAACTATATCTTATCACCGGCAAATCCCGACGATTATTAAATCGCGTCGAATTTATGGAACGGCGCGAACAATCGCGAATAAACAATTGGAATATCATGTGGAACGATCGAGCAGGAGTGTGATTTGCATAGCGATTTGACGAGCGTTACATTTCGCAATAGCGATTTCTTGAAGGCGAGTCAAATGACTCGTAGCAAAGGTCGCACTGTTGGAACAATCGCGCGCGCCATCTGGCGGCCCGGAGCCGCATAATTGGTGTGCGATCGCAACGAAAATAATCGCGCCTCTGACCGATAACCGAGTGCATTGCTACCGACGCACTGCACGCAGGTTTATATTATAGTACATGTATATATGTATATATAGGTATACACGCGTATGTACAGGCGATGTCTATCTTGGCAAAGTACAATGTTAGCGTATATATGAGTAATCACGATCGCCATTTCGATTGGCCGGAGGCCGCTGCGGCCTTTCTTGCTCGCACTTTTTTCAACGCGGGGATTATGATATACGTATCAATGTGCATAATGACGCCGGGTCATTCGCCCGACGAAGCTCACGAAAGCCCCGGTTCCCTGTCATTTGCCCACGCTAATGCCTGCGCGCGCTACTCCCGCCGCTTAATCGCGCCATCGCTGCCGGCTGCTATTATTTTCAAATGCCTCATTTTTTCAGCTCGTAAATTAAAATCCATTTAGAGCGATCGCTTTACGCGCACCACTGTTTAACTGGTGCTACCAATGGAATTAGTTAACGAGGAGTTTGATTCCGGTTATAGGATCAAGGCGTTGAGTTGACTAGCTTTTTAGCACAGCCTTTGTGCAATTTAGTCTGCTCTGTTCGCTTATTGAGTTTATTATGCTTATCACACGATTGACAAAGTTGTGATAACAACTAAAGTCACTTCAGACCTCTAACTGATAAGAACTAATTGTTCGAAAAACGACTGAAACAGGTGCTAGCACTTGCAGATTAGTTTGCTAATCTTTGCTAATCTAGTAGACTAATCGAATTTGTTAATTGTGTTCTGCTAATTTGTTTACAGCTCGCTTAGTCGACTTCAGAAATGATTGGTGACTAATGACAGCTTTTCTAGTCCAATTTGCTAAGTGTATTTCATTAATTATATTCAACTTTTTCATACTAACTACATCTGAACGCTAATCTGATTTAGTAAATATGTCTGCTAATTTGTAAGACGTTTCAGTATACTGGTTACAGTTTTTAATCTATCATGGTTTGCTCTCGAATATTATTTGCTGACACTTGACTAATTTTGTAGTTATATGATTATTTTATTGCTCTCTGCTAATCGGCTAATAACTTTGCTAACTTAGCTAACTAAGCTAATTTAGTTTTTGCAGTTAAATAATAATTGACTTTCAACAACTTTCTTTCAAATTCAATTCGTTAAAGTATTCTTATTATTATTCTTCGTTGACACTCTACATAACTGACAGTCATATTTACTTAACAAACTAACACAATTTAGCTTTAATCATTATCTTTCCCAAACGCTGTTTATTTTGTTAAACCACTTGACTCTTCTCAATTCGTTGATTCAAACCGAAATTGATTCAACGAAAACTGATTTGTTTTCCAACAAAATATATCACCGAACTCAACTCCGGATAAAAATACCCCAAGATATAGTGACAACGATATCAAACAAAAGTAACATATAAAGCAAACTTTCGACGGGAAAGAAGTTGATTCCTAGATCCTTTAACTAAAATCTGATTGATTTATGACTTCGTAGTTAAGTAATCCTGACGTTAAGTGGATGTCAAATCAGTTTTTAGGTTAGTTTAGGGACTTTTAAAATTTGCATTATTTTTATAAAACAACTATCAAGTTTCAATAGTGTACATCGATTCTTTATACATGGGAAAATATACCAATGTTTTTTCTTTTCTTTTATAAGATCTATTTTACGCGGTCATTTTTTTCTCACTTCGCACATTTTAATTCTTCAATCATGCATAAAACTATTTTCATCTTTTCTAGACCGATGTTTTAAAACCGAAAGAGCTGATGTATGGTTTGAAATTGAATCTAAAATTTCAGTTTCTAAATTTTCAGTTTGTTTTGAAATCTGTAATGTCGGTAATTTTGTTTTTGACATCCTCTTAACTTTCTTCACTCGGCACCGTTACATTTGTATTTCTGTGCTTGAACCGCTATAACTGTACAACTCCCAATCCAATTGCAGCAAAAGTTTGAAGAGAAAAAAGCGCTTAACACGCCGCCATGTAAACGCAACGACTATACAACGTAAAAATGAGGTAAAAGTAAGGGCGAAGGATCGACCATGTGAGGAGACGCTTTTCACGCCCAAGGACGCGACTTTTGTTCGCGCAAATGTCACGGGAAGACGCTTTTCCCGGGCGCCTTTGCAATGATCATTGTTATGCTCATGCGCGGCGCATGAAATTGAGCGATCCGATCGCAGGAACAATCATAATGTGATCGAATAATGACGTGGATGCAACACCTGCATTAGATGTTTCGACACTGCGGTGAATTATTGAACCGACCAGGATTGCTCAATCGCTGCATATAAAAATGTCAGAAATGTGTAATACAATCTGGAAAATGTGAGTCGTGAAATATTTTGTTATTTTGTATCCGATCCTGACGCAATCCTTTTTTGCAATATATATTTTACACAGAAATCGTAGCATTTCATCTTGTTCGACATTTTGGCATCGCTGTGACCTTTTATTAACGTTTCCTGCCATTTTTCACCTCATTTTTGTAAACTTTTCCACAGCGAAGCAATTCTAAATGGTGGAGCGGCGATTGAAAAGACACAACCTTAACACCAAACAAAAGTAAAATAAAACAATAAAATAAGAAAATAAAGCAGAAATGAACTCTTCAAAAGTAGACGCGTCCACGTTGACAAATCCACGCGACAGTGCAGCTCGAATATTTGCAAACAAGTTACAAGACCTGCACTTATCTCACAGTGAGCTATCGACGAAATCGTTTTCGGCCCTTGGGAAATGTAAATTCCCCCCTGAAATGACTCAATTTGTATGTAACAAAACAAATGTTGAATATAGAATTATTGTTTCGCAGTCTGGTAAAAAGCAACGTTCAAAGTGTCAGACACTTTTCTTGAGGTAAACGTTCATTTTCGCAAGAACAATGATCTACAATGTGCAGCTGTCTTAAATTAAGACCCTTTCGTAGCATCAATATTTAAGTTGTAGTTGGAAGTAAGCGAGCGAGCGAAGAGTCAGCGAACGAGGCTACCGGCCGGCGCTCAAGGGCGCGGAGGTAGTTGACCGAAAGATCGACAACCCTGAGGGTTGTTGGTGGGCAAAAAAGGGTAGAATTCAGAGGCGCTTTTTTGCTCGCGAACGATCGGCTTGACGAAACACGATCCTACGGTGATTCTTACTCGTCTAGGATCGACGAGCAACTGTAGACGCAGACAGTAGGGAGACGTCGTCGAATAGAGAAGAAGACATAGACAGGATTCTTTTCATCGAAGATTACACGCACCTGCGGCAACGGTCCGCGCTCAAATTACACCTTCAAAGATTCGTAAGGGGAGTCGCCGACAGGACAAACAAAGAAGAAGCACATTTAACTTTTGCCATCAAGTTGCAGTAGATAAAGCTATCTAGCGTCCAGCTCCTTTGTCCCTCGCCAGAGGGTTGCTCTTAACATCAATCATTTGAAGTTATCTCCGAATTAACAAGTCATATTGTGCTTTTTTATGGCACGAATAGAACGAAACTTTAGATATTTCGGGCCAACGCTAATAAAAGTTCTTCACTATTACTAATCTGGATAGTTTGATACGAAACTAATTGTGTCCGCAGATCTCATTTTTGCATCTCAATGTGTTATCTTAAATTAAGACAACACTCTCCAATCGCTATGGAGTATTTAATCATTGTTTATACAAATTAGCATAGCGAAATTCATTGTTTCTTTTAAGACTTCTTTTATTTAGTAGACAATTTATGAGTCAAACATTGTGCAAAGATGATTTGTAAATTATCTTCGTGTTATATAGTTGTTAATGACAAAGACACTTCTGGGACTAGTTTAAGTCTTTTTTTATGTTCTGCCTTGAAAAAGAAATCATTTTATTTTACAACTTTGAACATTGGAGAAGTGTTAGGCATAGTAATTGGATGCGACGACAGACGGGGGGGGGCAAATTGGAATTGCGCCGGCGCTACGCAATGAGGTGTTTCGGTACTAGATGAAACAAGATAGGATTGTAACAATTCATTTTCCTTTGTACTTTCCATCTAGCGCAGAAGTGAAATCAGCTCGGTTGAACTAACCTTTCTTTTCTCGCTATGTCTGCGTGTACGTATGTGCGCTGTAACCAAAGCGATTGATGAATTTGTCTCAGGTTTCGACACAAATGACATCTTTAATTCGTTAGCGTTGCTACATTCAGTGAAAGTACTCGCGATGATACCCTTCTATTTCTCATTGACCTCCCGATCCCAACCGATTTTTCATAACGATTTTGTAACGATTCCCATACCGATCTTCTGTCGCAATATTCTGTAGCGATCTTTCTAGTTACGATTTTCCATATGACAATACCGAATTGCAATTTTTCATACCGATCTTTAGTTTCAACTTTGCATATAGGTGGAGAAAAGCGAGTAAACGAGGCTTCATTACGAAGCGAAACTTTGTCACGCGAACAGCAAAATTTCGCAGTTCCGGCGTCGCGCGCACGGTCTTTTCTTTCCCAACAATTAAGTCGGCTTTAAAGCCTTACAGGTATTGGCAGATCAAGTTTCTCGAGGGGCGTTTTATCAATGCACGTGCACTTGGTTTGTACACTTCGTTGTCAACCTGAGCGAATGCTTTTAAGCCGGCAGATCGGCAGCACCGTCGCTCTCGAATACACTGGGTAAACAAAGGAATCGAGGCGCTGCACTCGAAACGCAGTTCCGCGTAACACAAAGGCCTCGCTAATCACCGCGGATTATGTTCGCTTTATTCAAATAACCCGCAATTTGCCCGGGATCGGCTCCGAACATTTTTCTCTTTTTCTTTCTTCCATTATCTTTAGCCTTGAACTACATCTAAACAACGATTAGCAGTCATTTATTCCCTCGCTACAATCACAGACAATGATTTTTCTCGTGAAAATCATCTCTTGACTAATTACGTTTGTCTTAAGGTGATTACTTTCTGGGTAATCCAAGGATGCTTGGAAAAATATAGTACAAGTTTTTGAAACGCTGATACCTTTTTTCCTCGCGAATAATAAACAAACGCATTGAGGAAAAGCTAAAATGTCAGTTTTTACAGGTTAAATGTTTACATTGGATTTCTTTGAAATAGCGAATCCGGAACATTTTCTACTTTTAATTGTGCCAAAATAATACTGCGCTCATATTGTCAACTTTCATTTTAAACACAGATGAAAGGCGATTTCAGATCTGCTTCGTTGGATCCATAAAAGACAGACTTTAACATTGACGATATTTATCGCTGCAATATGAACAAATTACTCGTCGTATACAAAACAAAATCGTTAAAACCAATTTGGCCTGGCGATCTTTTGCGTACGGACTTTCATCGAAATTGCAAAATCTGCCTGCGGAAGAACGTAACCTAAGTGACGGCGGAATTTTTGCGGTCACATCGAAATTCTCGTAACACTTTCCCCATGGCGAAAAAATCGCCTATACAAAAAATGCAACTTTTCTGGATACATTCAATGGCGTGGCCGACTGAAAAAGCCTCTGGGAAATAGAAATTTGCATCGCGCAAATGCATGTTTTGCCATTGTCTTCCCGACGACAAAATTTCTCTAATAAATTGAACCAATTATATCTGACAAAAAGAGAGATGTCGGGTTTGCGAAAAACAGTTACGATGCAAACTTTTTGGCGATATTTCATTAACTTCTTATCTGTTAAGATAGTTTGTTACAATTTTCAGTTGTTTAGAAAATAATCATTTGTTCAGCCTTGCACAGTTGAAATTGCTTCCAATTTTTCGGCCTCGATATTCAAAATAACATGTTATCGATAAGCAATGGTATCCTAATAAATAATTTGGATTGGCACAAAAAAATCGGCGAAAAAAAAATTTATCTAGTGACACAAATGTTCGATCCACATGAGAACCCGATTGCAACAAATAAGGTCAAAATTGTTGTTTATCATCTCATCCGTATATACGTTCTCCCTGAAAAACGATTTCCATTTCGTAAAAATCGGAACCACAACTTTCACTGCGAATTCTCGCAGTGGCGCAGCGGTAAGAAAAATTGGACCAGATTTGAAGGGGGGACCAATCGGATGGAATCCGATTGTGAAGAGCGAACGACCTTGGTTGCGAAAAACATGAGAGGTGGATGTGATTTTCAGCGGCCTGGCAATTATCCACGAGTGAAAGTCAGAGGCGGTTGTTTGGCCGGGCTAATTTCGCGACAGCTGTTCGATTCCTAGACGCGCATTACTCATGTTCAGGTGCACGTGGAAACGCCGATTACGCAGCTTCTCGGCCATAAGCGAACATCTGCTTCTGTCTCTTTCTTATCGTTGATCTCTGTTACTCTGCATCTTTCGCACGGGCGGAGGGAAACCAAGGAACAAAGAAATCCTTGAGAGAGTCGCGCGAGCAGATACAACGTGCGCACACACACAGTTGCACCCACTCGCACATAGCGAGCCGCTAGATACAATCCTGCTCCATCGCGTGTCCCCGTTAGACACACAATGCACAATATGAGCGGACTAGCATTGCCAACCGACTTAGCCAATCTCCCCCCTCTCGCCCCCGACCTCGACATCACGTACTTGCGTTCTCTCTCGCTCCATCTCGCTCTCTCGCTCGCGATTTCTTACTCGATGTGTTTCTTCTCGGCTTCCTCGACTTCTTCCTTCTCTTGCTCTGCATCATTTTACATTCAATCGTGTTCATAAATCTTACATTTTCAGTCATTAATTAACATTGTTGATTTTAATTATCGACGGCGAATTTGCTTTTCAGATCATCGCTCTCATTTAACACAAGCCTCGGTCAACAGACTCTGCGCGTTAATTAGATTGCAGCCCGATTATTCGCAAACGCGACTTCGAGCGACCTCATAATAAACAATCGCAACCTTTACCTGGAAAGCCAAATTTCACTTTTGGGTGCGACCAATGCAACGCTTCCGGTACCATAAAGCTCTCAAAAGTGTCGAAAGTTGAGGAACCAGAGCGCCAGTTTGTTCGCATAACGGACAATTTGCTCGTCCGCCATGTTGGTTCTAATGAACACGTTAATGTCGTTTCATTTTATAACCGTCCGATCGCAACTTACACGCTGACAATCACGTTAATCAGTTTGATCGGATGCTCGCGCAGAGGCGCAACCATCAATATTCATCGCGACGGACCAATTTTGTATTCCAGTCGGTCCGCCATGTTAGGTGCGGAAAAAATGTACGCTCAAAATGGCTGCGCACGCTAGACGACCGAAAACCGCGGGAAACGTTATTGAGCTTGTAAACATGACTACAGCGACGTCGGCGCATTTTATGGACCTCATCTTTTTTTGTCGGAATTACTCGACATGATTTGAGCAAACAGATGCATGTCTTCGATACATTTGAACGGCGGCGCTGTCAGTGAGGGTGTCGACGGTGCTCATAAAAATAGACGTCGGCATCTTTACGACTTGTCAGCACGCGACTCTCGCGGGTGAATGCACACAATCGCGCCATCGATCGGCCACATTTGTCATTACGCAAAAAAGATAAGGACCTCCCCACGTCTGTAATTTCATGAAGGCGGATTTATACGAAACGCCGTGAAGTTATCAGCCGAGTATTTTTTTTCTTCTTTTTTTTGGACTCTCAAATGCAAGCGTTTTTGTGGACTTGCGAGAAACTATAAATCTTGGGGGCTCGCACGTATATTTGCTAAATAAAGTCGTTTACTTTGTAAACACAAAACGGAAAACCGGCTAACGATTTGTGTGCAGAACCAGTTCGTGTCAATACGCGTAATAAATCAATTATAATAAATATGAAACATCATATATTATTTGTTGGTAGATTATATTGCATCATGAAACTGACATTGGACGGTAACTGAAATACATTAATCATCGCGACACATAAATTGTTATACATTGCACACATAAAACCTGTTGTTCAGTATACTAATTCTGAGCGTCACTTAAACTGCAAATTGTCGGTAAATTAAATATGGATTGTCTAGAAGGTGATAATCGCACAACATCTATTAGTTAATAAACATACACTTTTTGTTCTAATCCCAGTTGATATATGTTTTACAAATTAACTTGTATTATAGTTGTTTACAATAAATACACTTTGATTAAATGTTTTGCATTTATTATTTTGCGGTAATATTCTTGTAGCGATAATAGTTACATTATATATCAAGACATTATCACATTTATAATAACAACGTTGGAATTTGAACCCCGGTTGCAATGAAATAAATCTAATGAAAAGAATTAAACAATTAACAAAATAAAAAAGGTACATTAAATAATAATAACAAGAAGAATAATAGATAAACTAAACAACAAATAAATCATCAATTAACGTGTTTTCATTAAATCCAAATAGCGTTATTATATATAGTTAATGTAGTCGTAGCCAAACATAGTTGTTATCATTTATGGTTTAACCAGAATGTTAAACGTATGTAAAACACATTATAAAACATATGAATTGAAATATACATATCTAAACAATAATCCATTCAATTACTAGGACGTTTGACACAGAAAGTGGCAGAACTTATTTTCAAGTAACATCCATATATAGGTTAAATTAATTCCAAGATAGTGTTACTAATAAAAATCTTAATGTACAATCCCTTTCCCAGCTTCAACTTTCGAACCTTTTGACACCTATTCTCTCTCTCTCTCTCCTCATGGATAGCTTTGATCTGTCACATGACCTGCGGTGACCTAACTAATGAACCTTTTTCCCGCCTTTTTCTTTAAAATGGCTGATTTAACTGCTAAGTCGCTGTGATCTGAATCTATTTGAAAGAAACTACAAAAAACGTCAAATGTCCTTCTAACCAATTGACTTATACGCCCCCTATTGAGTTGGTCCCTCTAAAAATGCGAATAACGCAGTGAATTGAAATGAAATTGCTACGTAACGTAGCTTCGAAACCGTCAGCAAAACAAAACATGGCAGAGTCAAATGCAGATCAGCCGACATTGTCAGTGGTCCACATAGGAGAGTCGCCAACGAGATTCAATTGGGAATGTGCTCGGCTGGCCACTAGTTCGAAGGAAAAAAGAAAGCTATAATAATTTGTCGTCCTACGAGAATTAATGTTACGCTGACTGACGTAACACATAAAATAGTATTACTATCGACTCATATATGTACATAGGAGAACAATACATATGTAAAGCACGGTCGTCCTAATTCTTATTCGCTACGACGTTGAAATTCCGCAAGAATAATGTCACGCCTTCGAAGATGAGCGTTTCAATTTCATGGTACCGATAAATAAAATTGGGCCACTTTCCTGCTGTGAAATTTGCCTTCGCTACCGTTAAAGTAAATAACAAATTACATGAGCAACAAATAAATGTTTACAAATATACTAGATGCTATAATGATATACTATGATTTACCAAGATAGCCATATTGATTTGTAAGTTAAGTAAGATATTTGAATTGTAAAATTTGGTTTTAGCTTCAAAACCAAGCTGATCAACAAGCGTGTTTTTGAGGCGATTGAAAATGTTGTTTTCAGAAATAAGAAATGCAGCGCTTGGTTTTATGATATACTTTTATTCAACTTAACGGTAGTAATTGTTATTTGCATTATTATCATATTAAAATTCATTATTACAATTTTTCGCAACGCACTCGACGTAATCTGCTCAATAAAATTGACGTTGCGTTAGTTCGCGCGTGAAAGTACTTTATTCACTTGTTATTTTCGTCGGATAATTAACTGGTAATAAAGTTTTATCTACGGTGTCCAATGATTAAACAGTGTTGTAAACGCTATTTACTTTCTGCGGTCTCGATGAACAAACGATTCTGCAATTCGAACGAATTGTTCATTATAAGCCTTTATTCAATGCAGGATATACTGCCGTGATAATAAAACTAAGTGTTTGTCTGCTATCGCGTTAAATATCACTGCCGATTGTTTCGTTAAGCCGCGCGTTTTGTCGTTAATTAGAAACGGAGATATGCCTTGCAGAACCGTTTTGCGAAATTCGATTTCATTTGCGCAACTAATAAAATCACTTTTAGAACATTTATGTTTTCATTGACACAACAAAACAGCGACAACATAATCGAAGAATAATTTCGATTTGTTGGAATTCATGTATACAACGTAAAAAAGTAGCTCGCGAAATTGTAGGTTAAAACAACATATAAATAGAGCTTAAAAATAACGTTAACAAAGTTAGCGATCACTAATTTATGCAAGCAAAATGTACAAAACCTCGAGTAATCCGTCAGACAGGTATTAGTTACGTTATAGATACAAAAAATCAATAGCGCGATTCTTCTACACGACGAATCCCATAGATTCTAGCTATTTTGGTCCGCGAGTCAGCGCCATCTACGTCTGGCTGAGAGCGAGTTGATTTATAATTCAAGGTTGATTACACGTCTCGATTTGCGAACTGTTCAGTTACTCGAATCAATTAAGGGGTTGCGCGCGCCATTCTTCTTTCTAATCTCTGTTAAATCTGCCAATAATAACCCAACCCTGAGCGCGCGTATATATTTTCTTAGAAACTAGAACATGACGCCGGCCGGCCGGCAACCGAAAGCCGAAGCGGCGTGATCCGATGCGCGGAGGCAGCACAATCAGCGCCAAACGGTGTCACTGTGTCGAGCGAAGCGGCCGCGTGACGTCATTGGTCGACACCGCGGAGAGCTCGTTTAGTCGCGACTGCTGCTTTTCTACCTCTCTCACTCTCCTTCTCTCTCTTTCGCTCGCTCGCTCTCCGTCACATTTCACGGTGGTGACATCGTGCACTCTCTCTGCCCAATTTTTGTTTTTTGTTCACTTTTCCATTTTCCCGCGTTTTTTCTCGCTTACGTTTGTGCGCGGTGATTTATGAACGCTTATACTCTGGACTTCCGTTTGCACGTCGATACTTTACGTCATAACAAAGACGTCATCGATATTGCTTGTTCGCGCGTCGGGAGAACTACTCGCGCGGTATTACGAGCGCGACCTTCGCGCGCGACATTCGCTTTTCAAATGCACTCTTTCTCATTGCCATTACGAATAAGCTTAATCGATACTTTTTATGCCGGACTATTGTCACTGCGACGGCCATTGTTTTTGCTCAAGAATTACGTTTTACAAGCGTGATTCGATTAATGACTTATTATGGTAATGCCAACTATCTTTGTTCCTGTGACATGTAACGTATACGAGTTTCGTTGTAGAATTGAGCACCCGTTTACGAGATACTTCATGGCTCATTGTAAATCCGTTTTCTAGTCTTCGGCTTTTTTCACGGTTTACAAACCTCTGGTATGCACTATACGAATGTTGTAAAAACTAGAAGCACAATTATAAAAGATGTGTTTGTTAACAAGGACAGACAAAAGTGTCCAATTATGTTGCTAAATTATTTATTTTACTGTATAACTCGTAACTCGACGAGTCATTTTTTGTTGTGAAATTTTCAGCCTTTTACCGTGAGGAAATGAACTTGGTTTACGTTTATATCTTAATCACATTCAGACCACATTCGTCGCTATCTTGTAATGAATTTTTATCTAGTTCGCTTTTGTATCCTATTTTTGGTCGGACTATTGGTTAACCTCAAATTTTATCTATATTAATATTTGTTCTTTCGAAAATAGAAACTTTATCCTGTCAACGATGGCGTATTTTTGTGGTAGGCCGCCAAGTAGCTAAATAAGGCTGTCATGAAACACTTATTTTTCAAATGGAAATCAAGTTGTTTAGTTAATAAGATGAAATACAATCCATTGCATTCTATATAAATGTATATGCACGATGGAAATGGAATGTTTCCGTAAATGTGAAATATATATTGTACAATTTATTTACGGATTTTTATAATTAAACTGAAATCGAATAAAAATTACCCTACTAACAGACTAGTGCCAAATTGATTGAACCTAATTCTTTACTTTAAATTACTTTTACATTTCATTGTGGTGAAACAACCATCTTTATACAGCAATTTAATTTGGAATTATTTTTCCACAATTACAAAATTTCTCACACGCAAAGTCGCTTTAGTGGCGGCAATTTTTCTACCGTGAAAAACTGTCGACCTGAATATTTAACCAATTAAATCAAAATAACAATAAAAAATGTGGACGTGAAGCTCAAGCTCTTGTTTTTCGACACATTGTTTCCTGCGGCAATTGCGCATGCTCGAACACCAAGCGGATTTCGAAAGACGAACAACGCAAGAAAGCAACGAAGTAGGCTGTTTCGTTGAAACGCGAAAGTGTCGACATGCTCCGATCGACGAAAGTGAAAATCTGATGCGTGGAGGACGACGCGGCGTTGCGCGGTGGCGAAAGAGGTGCGCGGCGGGAGGGGGCAGCACTATGTACACAACGCGTGCACGCGCCCCGCCACGGAATCTAGGCTGCGACCTGCTTCGAGGCGCTATCATTTGGGTCATTGAATGACACGACTAATCATCCAGGCCCGTCGCGAAACACGCGTGCTTTTGACCGTCATGCGTGTTGCGAGCCACCAACGGAAGTCAAGTCGCGTCGATAACGCCTGGAGTCAACTTGTGTCAATAGCAAATTGCTGCCGATCGCTAAGAAAACACGCTATTAAATCACCTAACGCATTTCAAGCGACGCTAACACCATTATGAGATAATTTGCCGCGTAAGGAGGTTTTTGAAACGGGTCGAGATCCGATGGTTATATTCGCGAATCAACAATCGCATTTTTGGCGGGAAATTAACGGAACGTAAATCAAGCCTTGTAATGGCGGTTATAAAACTGACGTATTTTGAGTGAATGTGAATTATTAGTGAAAATGATAAATGCTTATTCAATTATATGACAGTGATTCAAAGTACTTTATAGACACAACCTCTGTTAAGAATCAATGAACAGTTTTTGTTTATAACGAAAAAAAGATTAGATAACAGTTGCGAGGAAGAGTGGAATTTGGTACAGTCAAATAAGATTGAACGTAATTAATGTACGGAGGATTTAATCTTTTTAGAATTGGCGGGAGATTAAATGTTTTCTAAAGTGCCGCAAAAAATCGCTTGATACGGCAACACCGCGACTAACGATTTATTCAATTGAAATTCGCTATGATCGAATCGGGCAAATCTGCTAATAACGCAAAGAACAAAGCATTATATTCGGATCGAAATGGAACGCGTTCGCGCATCGTTGCACATGTATAAAAAGAGGTCTCGGACGAAGTTGCGCGAATTAGCATGAGTCATTTGTAAAGCCTTGTTACGATCGCCAGAGAACAGCGCAGTTTTGTCAAAAAGCCATGACTTGTAAACACATCGTACCATATAACTGTGCCATTGAGCTCGTAATTCCCCAGAGCATCCGTGGTGCGATTGTTTTGACCAAATAACGATGATTTAAGGGCCCGTTTATCCGACTCTGCGCGGGCTTTGCTCCTATAATTCACCATTTTGCGAAAAATAACCAGTGCGATTGCGCGCAATAAATTAAGGTTCTGTTTTCTTGTGCACCGATATAAAAAAGCGATTATGACATTGGCAGAACAAAAATGGCACAATGAGAAATTCGGAGCATTTTTTATGATTTTACCGATATGATCGGCATTTATAGAATGGTTAGGCAAATTTTTGACCGGATAAGGAAAACATAAGTCAGCGAGTATTTAAATTCAACCTGCGCCTCTAATTTTGTAAACACAATACAACAAAAAATGTGTCGATTCCTTTGCAGGAATTTGCTTTCATACAAAGAAATTGTTTACAATTTGAATAGAGTGTATTGATGTATTTAATGCTTATGTAAATTGTTCGAATAACATAAATATTACATTATGGTATTAGAAATGCGACGTTAAAAAGTAGCTGTATATATTATCTCCTTTCACCATTTTTAACATGAAAATCAACAATTATTTGCGTTAAGATTTATGCAATCCTGATTATTGGAGTAAGTGCGTATGATTTGATATACTGATATTCAAGCTGGTTCAGGGAAGCTGCAAGAAAATAAAATTCCCCCCTCCTTGCGATGGTATCTGTGGTCCTTATAACAGCCTTGTTCTACACGGATTGTTTGCTAGTGTTGCAATGTTATATATCACAGTGCGTTGCGTAAAGCAACGAGCTCGAGCTGGCTATAACACGCTACGCTCTCGTCATCTACCGCTCCCGTGCATTTGCCGTGGCCCCTTTTTTGTCGCCTACCACACCCTCTTCAAAAGTCTTGAAGTAAATTTTCTTGTATATATATTAAATATAAATTCTTATCCGGACCTTCAAGTCAAATCGTGCTTTTTAGAATGCACGCAAGGAAAAACATTTTCACGCTCCTTGATTGACCTCCATTCAATTCAAATGAGCGACATTTCGCGGTAACATATTTTGCATTTATTTTGAGGTCAATTACAGTTTACCTTAATGTATATAAAAGTAGGCAAGTAAAAACTTATTTAATTTTAGGATTCATCAAATTTGAGTGCAAATGAAAACTCGTTAGTGATTTGCCTAAACATACGTTTGAAATCATAATAATCGTGATTTCAAATGTTTAATCTCGATTTGGAAAATTTGATTTTTCAAATGAAAGCGTGGGTCTAGTCGCAAGAAGCTGACTTTCTTTATGGTAAAGTGTGAGTAATGAAAAACAAAGTATAGAAAAATAGTTTTCAGTCAAGCTTCGTTACGAATCTCGTTAGATTAACTTTGTACCGGTGATTGTGTAACCGGCATAGGGTGGCAACGTCAACTGCGACCTAACGTCCGACCTCGATTTTACCGAGCGAGTGGCTTAGGCGTGCGGCTCTAACTCTCTCGGTCGAAAGAGAGTTAAAAAATGTCGCATTCAAAAAGCCGGCGAGCGAGTTATCGCGTACTTTCATTAAAAGCCACTTTCAAGCTTTCACCATCAATCGGCGTCCTTTCGGCGCTCGAACTTGTAAGCGCGCAAGTACGGTACTTTCACGTTGCTAAAAAGTGCGCGCTTGCGCAACGGCCTGTGTACTGACATGAGCGTGCCGCTTACGGAAAATGCCGCGAGATATAAGCGCGCACACCCGGACACACGGCTGCCTAAGCCAACGACACAGTGCCCTCTTTTCTCCGCGCAGAGTCGAACCTAACCTAACCTAACCGACGTTCTTGTGCCGGGTGCACACTCCGCTTCACCTCTCCCGCTTATTATTGTCAATTGGACCGTATCGATATCGCGATCCAATCGGGCACCTCGAATCGCCGATGCGAGATAGCGGGTCGGTCAAACGAGCGTAAAAACGACCGCTTCTTTTATGTACTTCATTTATCATAACTGTTCGCGCGCTTGTAAACTGTTTTTATTTTCAACCTAACCTGAGCGCAGTGTGTGACACTTTTCCTGCCAATGGTTTCATTTGCATTATTGTTACTGATATACCAATAATAACGTGCGACTTATTATCACCAATGAGAAGCTTTTCATTTGAATATGAACTTTATGTAAAACGGTTCGTTGAATGGCTGTACTAATATTTTCACGGAAGAATAATAATGGAAGAAATGACCAATGGAGGGTTGAAAGCGTTGCCTTGGAAAGTAATACATTATCGATTGTACGACCTAAAATTTGTTTTAATATTTATTCGACACCAACAGAGATCGCAGGATTGACAGGGTTAATTGATGGGCAAATTTATTGCCAAGCGAAATTCTAGATCAGTTGCGCAAAAGGATTGTAAAACATAAGCGACGATGACGCCGAAGGATCTTGTTTATCGTACAGTTGATGCCTTGTTTGCGAATAATCAAGAAACAAATTGGAAAATGATAACTCATGAATATTTACGACAACGTTCCATCAGGAGTTGACTTATGACGCCATCGTCGCTTTACGTTAGAGATCGCAAAAACTATTCAATAGACTATCAATTATGTGAGAAAGTATATTAAACAATCAGTGAACGATGATAAAAAAACCGCGAACAATGCGAGACAGAGATCGATAATTAACTCGGTATAGATACAGCAGAATCAGCGGAGCGTGTTATAGTATGATATCCGGAAGCACGCGGTATGAAAAAACGTCGCGACTGATTGTGTTTCTTTAGGCCATTTCAAATGAAATCATAAAACGCTGACGTTTGATCATCGAGTCAAAAGAACTGAAAAGAACAATCACGGTGCTTTAGTTCCACTTGGGAAGTCCATAAACTTGGGGCATAAGAATAAGTCGTATAGATAATCTTAACTCGTAAAGCACGTATCTGTGCAGTGGTATGCGTAACTGCGCGACCACGATTCGTAACGTGAAAAGCGGCGTTTTCCTCTGACAATCAGAAAAAGAGCAAGCGAGAAGCTCTTGAATAATAATCGACGGTGGTTCACGACCGGCATTGTTGCTGGCCTGCGCTCGCGCGGCCATTGCGGTATCTACGGTTAAGCGCGTTACACGAGCATACTTTGGCCTACTTTATGAGAAAGGCTCGACCTCGCTTTTCTCCGACAGATACGCGCCACTTTTCCTAACCGCGTTGTAGCCAACGGGGCATGTATCGCGGAAAACGCTAATCTTCCGGCCGAGCTGGCTCATCGCTTGGCCGACAATAACTGCCATCGACACGTCATGAACTTGGCTGCAGCGAGCACGAAGCCTAGGGCCGTTTGGAATTTGAACTAACCATAATACTACGACTTGCTCATCGGTAATTCAAGCGCAAACGAGCCGGTGCATATAATGACGGTTATTCGCTGGCATAACGATTGTAATTACGATTGACATTATTTTTATCGCACGACGACGATTGATCGTTAAGGCTCGCGAGCATTCGATTGGCGGTCGATTGTTGTAAGAGCAGGATGTTGTTAAGCAAGGTCGGGGCATTTGACGAAATCAGAATAAATAAGGGCGACGCAGGTGCGAGTCTGTGCCAAATCCCATGCGAACGCAGGAAGCAGCGACACACAAGAGTCAGCAGGTGGCGCTCTAATGAGCACTCTGGCAGGGACAATGTAATCGGTGCGAACTGATATTGGCCAGAGAAAGGCTGGCGAGCAGCCACGTACGTGGAGAGGCGATGCCGGTAGCAGCCGGTAGGAGTAACAAAAGAGGCGAGTTACCTCGACCAGCAAGCGGCAAGGTCGCCTTATCGATTGTAATTTACGACGCGCGCCGTATACTGCTACTGCTGCTGTGCTGCATCGTTACGTCATCGTATGACTCGATTACGAGCAATAACATTGCGTGGGAGGCGTCATGTAACGTCGACAGCGCATGTCGGGCGAAAGTGCGAAAACTTGTAGCAACGTGTAACTGCTCCGATCGCTTCCAACTTCTTCAACTTGCACCGCAACATCTTCCAGAAGCCATGCGGCTTTCCCACTTCCCTCTCTGACTGCATGCTGCTTTCGCCGGGATCAACGGCGATTATGTTTCAGTTGGATTCTTGTGTTCTAAGGAGTCAACCATGTCTGATCATAGCTCGTGACGCAGATTCGCTTACAGTCCTTCGTAGGATTACCATCTGCTGCATTTCTGTTGGGTGTGGGAATCGTAATTGAAGTTAACTAGATCTCATGATCTTATGCTGTTTAAGAAGGCTCTTCAGTTCAAACTTCCAAAGTACAAAAGGCGTTTCGAGTAGGAGAACTATTGCGAAAACTCATTTGGTTAATAGGATGCTATCTACACCAACTTCATTACAAATTAGCTAGACATGTTGAAAGGTGGTTCCTTTTATGTCGACTACCACCGAACTGCATTCGTCCCAACTAATACAATCATGTCATACCAATAGATTTGCTGCTTTTCAATTCGATTGCCACCATTACCGCTTCCTTTTGTATCATCATCAATTTCATTGCGTTAACATCCATGTTTATGAAATAGCATCCCTACAGATCACCTGATAAAAATATAAAATTACTTTTAAGACTCATCTTATCAACCAATCGTATCGTTGCAATCTCTCCTCTTTTATAGAAAAGGATGCAACACTCCATGTAAATTTGATTCCTACACCGCTATCCATGTCAATTAAACGGATTGCCGATAGGTGGCGCAACTTGAAATTTCAATGGACTGTTTCCCTTATTATAAGCAGTGTTCCAACGTTTCGAGTTCTGTATACTACTAACTTTCTCATGGTTTTGCAAGTTGGAAAGGATACTTGAAATTTGCAAAACCATGAGTTCTTTGGTATGACGAGCACGTCGTTGGGCACGCTGAAGTCATCCGGGGAAGAAGTGCAAAACTGTGTCGTCACGTGTAAGAGCGAAAATGACAAACCAGGATTGGATTGGTCACGCATCGCGACCAGGGGGGCGGGTGGTGGGGTGTGTATCGAAGAGTGAATGCACATCCTCGCAAACAAGCCACTGACAAAATACTTAAAACGATGCCCCGTTCCGTTACGGTTCTCCGCGAGCCTCCAACGGTAAACGCACTTCCGTTGTCGAGCAGCGGTACTTCCGCTTGCGTCGCACGGAATCGCTAAACACGAGCGTATAAATGTCAAAATCATTATCGTATTAACCTGCCGACAATTTTTACTGGCAGGTGAATTACACGCAAGCGTGCTCGGCTATTCAATCGCTCAAGCAGTTTTGTCGCTGTTTATGCGTCGCAGCTTGATTGTTTCAATCAAATCGGAGACAACTCAATGCTGGGACAAAAAATTGTTTACTCCTGTGAATTGTTTGGTCGCCAATTAAGGCTCATTAATCGGGATTTAATAACACCTTCGCAAACGCTTTTGGAAACTCGTCGGGGACAATCGAGCGTGCGGACATGCGTCGCCTTGTTTGAATATTCAAGGTGAGCGCAAGTAGCATTATTAATTACGATTGCCGTGAGCGCTGGCGTCGCATTCCTCGTGTACCGCTTTCTCGACGCGAGGCACGCAGATTATGCTCGGTGCATTTCATCGCGTGTCATCCAAAGTTCACGCCGCCCCGCCGGCCATTACTCAAACGCGTAGGTGAAAACTGATTCTGATGGAATTCTTATATACGCGCGTATACCCACAGCCCGAGAAACGCTTGAAATATCACGTGGATGATGGCCTATGTAAACACACGGATTATACGCTAAATAATTAATAACGGCGACGAGTTAATAAAAACATCGGCGCTCTTTCGTCATAATCGCGCAATAAATTACGCGGGTTCCCACGCTTTTGCGGGCGAAAATGTTTCGCGATTGGTGCGAGCCTGTCATTACGTCACAACTCAGCAGTTGCGCTATCCTAAAAAATAGGTCGCGATAATCATGCGCGCGAGAGATATGTGTTGGCCGCGTGTCCGCGAGCGTATATTGTTTGCTCAATTATTGGCAATGACATTAGAGAACGCTAAAGAAGTGTGCCTCTGCACATAAATTCAGATTTCAACAGCGCGCGCGAACGAGCCTACTTCTCGCTCCTGGCCATTCGATCATGACATTTCTTCTGGCTCACGTGATCGCAAACAACGCCTATCAAATTTGAACGCGCCATCTAGCGTTTTGTCAACTAAGTTACGCAACTCAATCTTATTATACACGAAATGATCTAATTTTGTTTAGACGCCAAAATAAAAATGGCGTAAACTTATAATCTATGTATATGGTTTTCTTCACAGCTATATGTTCCATATATAACTAACATGTATGAAACATACGAGACCCATTTCTGGTAGACATTCGTATACATTTTCACTTGGTTCGTCATTTCAGATCTCTTTGTACATTCAACTTGTTAACATGTTTTTGAAGAAACATATAACATTTCCACGTACAGGAAACGTAAGAGGAAATATATGCGAAGTCGTTTCGATCATAAAGTATATTAGAGATATCCTGTACGGTGATCTCTGATGTTCACGGAGCATATACAAAATAAATTGACTCCAAATCTCCATTTGAATCTATTGAATACATTAAGCTCGAAAAACAATAACGTATAACTTCGGTGACCTAAACAATTTTATCGTCGGGCCGATCGCAGCGGGATACGTCACTGCAGCGAGAAATCAACGCTCATTTTTAAGTCTAATGTAGATGGAGCGCAATTCCGCTTCCTGTCGCCAGCGAGCAGTGGCACCCTATAACGAATCGGCCGCGATTCACTCGGCCACATTTCATCGCAGAGTCTAAATAAATAAAATACGCTTTCGCGTCGAATATCTAACGATATATGCCATTTCGCTATCCGAACAATAAGATTTGGAGCCTGGCTAGTAGTCGAGTAGAGATGCGCAGGAAGGGGTACCGAGGGGGGCGGCAGTATGAGCGCAAAAATACGAATGCAATGGGGATCCGGTAATTAAGAGGAATGTCGTGTTCGACGAGGCGGCGAAGAGTAAGAATCGCGATGCGCACGACTCCGCTCTCCATTTACAGGCACGAGATGCTAAAGTTCGTCGCCGCTGTACGTAACCGATACAATGGCAATACGACTGCGCGGTTGCGGAAAAATAATAAAACATCTCAACAATTATTCACGGGAGAAAAACACGCCGTTACAACAAATTCAAATCGAGAGAAAAGGATAAATCGGCAATAATGAAAAGAGTTGGATTTATAAAAAAAGAATTGTATTTTCGTAATTGTTATCAGTAGCTTGTTTTACAGCAAAGACGCTTTTCCATTTGCGACAATATTTCTTGTATTATGGTGCGCAACATTGAAGAGAATTCTTTTTACATTAGCATAAAAACGACATGATGAATATTCTTATTACGATACGCACAAGTGGCCATAACATTTGCATATCACAATACAAACATTTGGCCTTTAATTAAAAGCGATGCGAGGTTTATCTTTCACTTTTATTTACAAATCAACGAAAGTTGCGCGTATCTCGAGACGCGTAACAAATGTTCGCGCAGAGCGAGAGTCGATTTTTGTCGCAACGCCGGCCAAGAATAAGCACACGATATCGCGTTGGTATACGGAATGCTCCAGTTTGGAACATCAGCCTCTCTCGTACACTCTCACTTTTGCATCGCGACTGACCTACGTCGATTTGACCCACTTTGCCAGACAGATATACGACGAACGCAGCAATGACAAATAATTGCCACTCGTCGACTTTTCATTGTCTTCGGATAACTCTCGCCGGCAATTTGCTTCGCTATCTTTTCCGGCTTAACGACGAATCCGAAACCAGCATTATTTTTTGCAGTCCAATCAAAAGAGCCTTTTTCCCATGACGCGGGAAACTCTTTTTGCAAGCTAACAACGCAAACACGTTCTTGGTCACAGAGATTTAAGCCACTTTTTCTCCAAGCAAAATGTATATTTCAAATAGTCAAGGTGAACTAATTCGAACTGATTTTACATTGCACAAAATATATAATAATTGTGAAACGATGTTACATTTGGAGTAATTACTTTCTAATCGTAAAAATTGATGAGTGTACAAATTGAATAAAAAATTTCACTGTGCGAATAATTGTAGATAATTAAAGTTCTTTATTACACCGCGTATAGTGGAAGAAAACAATATTTTACGGCTTGAATCTGAATGAACTGAGAAATTATAATTACATTTGCCGCGAAAACGGGACCTTCCCTAACAAATGGGGCAACGGGCAGTCATTAACGATTCATCTTGCGTAACCTATTTAGCGGCAAAGTGGCGCGGCGCATATGTAACATATAATTCCACTTATAGCGGCGCTGTCAAATTGACGATTCGTGTTTCACAATTACAACAACAAAGCGCGAAGACGCGGCGTTTTCCAACTCTGCCGAGAGAAAACGGAAGAAAAAGGTTGAAAAAGGTACCGAGAGAGAAATAGAGGAAGCATCTTCGATGACTCGATAAATTTCATGGGTGCCACACGACGCAGCGTGCGCCTTAATTAAGTCCCGTTATTGCTCCATAACGAGTAGTTTTGTTTACCGTTTGAGCTGCGATTTTCTTTTCTTCATTACGACTTTACTTGGAAAACATTAAAGTACGGAAATGTTACAGGTGTCCGATATTTATCAGTGCAAGGTCAAACGATCGCGGATCGGCGTGCGATCGAAACAAAAACTAGGTTGCACGCATAAGCCATCCCCGTTTTTGTTTGATCCGTTGCTCGGTCGACTTTTTGCAACGAAATTCCGTTGTGCGCAATATCAATTTCACCGCGAATCGAGGATGTACCATTTCATCCAATCTATTTCCAATAATTTCCAAAGCAAGCTATTTTTTGTAACAAATACAGACAAGATTCGCAGTACAAGCACAAAATGTATAAGATAATAATTTGAAAATTGCATTTCAGTCTTTCTAGAAAGAGTAACGTTTAATTCGGAAGATCGGCACAGCGCATGCTTAGTCAATCTAATATGGTTGACAAAATGTCAATTCATAAATCATCAATTCTGTGGTCAAGTCACTATGCTTACGAAAGCAAAAAAGTTACGTTTCCTTAAACGGACTCTCAGCAGAGAGAACAGTAAAAAATTGAAATTAAATACTACATTTGATTTATTCATTTATTCACGTTAACAAGAATAAAGTTGTGTTACTGGTAAAAACCGGTCATTTTGCCGGGTTATTTCTCTTGGTATATCACTTGAATCTTCGCGATTTTAAATTTCCTGGCGACTGCCCGAGGACAGAAAGAGAAACATGAATGATAAACGAGAAGTCGAGTCGTAATGTTTTGCATGAAAATGCAGTGGCCTCTGGCGACTGATTTGAGCAAATGTTGGCTCGCAGGTGACACGGGCCGCAATAATTCGGATCGGATTGCCGGTAATGGGAAATGATGCATTCAAAGGTCGATGCGAGATAACGGGATTAGGAGTTAATTAAGCGCCGCCCATTGCGCAATGTCGGACTTAAATCGCCGGTAGTATGTTTTTCTGCACGGGAGTACCGTTAGATACGAAAAGTTGCGTTCGCGTATTCGAGGGCTCCATCTGGTGCGCTGCTAGACAATAGACAGTCTTTACAAACAACTCTGCGGGGGTCCGCGAATCGAGCGCTGATACATTTGCTGACGTCACTGATTGGGTCTGCGCAGAAAGGAGACAAGGAACAAAGAGCGGCGATTACCATTAGAGCGTTGTCAGGAAAATTTGTTTGACCTTTCTCCGTATACGAACCTGGAACAGACAAAATCACCCATGACATTAGACAAGAGTCATTACATCAATCAATAATAAATATCTCCAGCGTATACGGAGAAAAGGCAAAAAGGTTGCGCTGCTTGTGGGAACAGCGTAAGACATGTTTACCGTTAGCGTGGCAGATGGACCAAAATTACACCGGTCAGCGAGATAACGCCCGGTTAGCCGGCGTACTTAACTCTCGGACTTATTGCATAAACGCTGTTAAGCCATTTTAATGAATCGTTCATACAAGTTTCTCTCACGCGTGGCCCTAAGTCACTTATGTGTACATACATATATATATATATATATATATATATATAAATACATATATACATCTATATATATGCATATGTACATATAAGTATGTTTGCATGTATTTGAACACGGTTGCATTGCAGCTGCTCTTGATGAATCCAACCGCGCCCACGTAGCGGGACCGAGGCCACGCGTGTATCTCTTCCTTTACGCTCATCTTCTCCGTCAATGATTCGCGCTCGCTGCCTCCTTCTCTCACGGCCCTTCTAATACGCAGTTAGACGCGTTAGCCCGCGATTACTTGGCCGCAATCAAAAATCAATTGCGATTCCAACGATCTCCTATTTATTCAGATCTCGTGGCTTTTTATGTGTACGTACGTTTCCCGGCTCTTCCGCAATCACCCCCTCCCCTCTTCTTTTACGTTTTCAGCGTCGGCCACACGGTCTCGGCATTTCGCACATGCGCGGATTAAATAGGACACGAGCTCTTGAGAAACGAGGTCATGAAAATTACATTTTGTGATCAACGGCGACGCGCGTGCGTACGCGTGACCGCGCCTGCACCGCCGTGACAAAGCCAAGAAGCCGGCGAACGCCAACAAAAAACTTGTGCAGCAGCGATCGAAATACACCCGCCACTGCGACTCGTAAATCTATGCCTGTCGCTATGTGAATTATCATCGTGGCTTCTGATGCGCTTTTCTTTACGTAACGCTAATTTGTTGCAAACGCTTTGGGCAAGTGTTTTGCACTTTTCCACAGACACTAACGTGTCTTTTGGTTATATCAGCGACATATAATTATTTTAAATAAGATTTTAGGTGCCATTTGTAATGTTGTGTAACAGTGATATGTCGAATATCCATCGCGTCGTTATTACAATTTTACCAATTGACTGTAACTAACATTCTTATTTCCGGCGATGTTTGTTTCAAGATTAATATGTATCCTTAGTTCCTCAGTTCACAATTTTCTGTCCCTCATTTTATGTGGTCGTAACGGTTTCTTCGTTCTTTTCTACTTAGAAAATCCATTTCTCATCACAAAATTTGTCCAAATTCTATCAGAGTCCTTTTAGGTTATGTGTTGTCCATGAAGTGTGTATCTCCATTGTTTGAAATTGGCTGTTAAAACGTAATTACAATTTTTCGTCGCCACAATCCTCCATTATGATTCAATGAAAAATTATCGGCCAATCCATCTCGCGGGTACAATGGTTTTCTTGAACTCGGTGTAGCGTCTCTCGCTCGAAGCACTTCTCCGATCATGAATCCAAGACTGTTATTTTCCAGAGATCGCGCCTTCAAATGGGCTTTATCTTTCTCTCTCCATCTATATTAAAAAGAGTCAGAGGTAATGAGGTATCCATTTCCTGCGGATCGTCCGCGCGCTACCGTTCATTCCGCGCGAATCGACGAGATGCTGCGTGGCCACCGAAAGCGCGCGCGGCCGGACGTTGGCATTGCCAACACGCTCTGTAACCCAACATATCCTCTTTGTTCGCCGTTATTTAACTTCTCGCACACAATTCAAGGAGCACGACCGCGTTTGCTGGCCCACCGCTAATAATGATATATCCCCGTTGTCAGATGGGCACGCCTGGTTCCTGCGACAACCGCGAGTCCGGCGTCATGCCGTCCCGCACACTTTTGTCACGGCGCCATCTGCACAAAAGTGCATTGGGTCACGCACACGCGCGCGCTTTATTGCACACGTTTCCAGCCACACGTTCACCGTTAACACGCCGTGAACCCATTACCCGTCGAAGACAATTTACAAATTTATTACAATCTCTACAAATGACCACAACTTTTGTCTAGCTCCATACCAGGTGCGTCCGATTCTGTCTTCTTCGTACAAAATTACGTTACGAGCCACGATTTCTCTTTTCCTTGCGAATCGCTTGTCAAATGACGCGCACATTTGTGCCGTCATTTGTTTACGCTAACTATGGCGGCGCTCGCAAAAACCCGGTTTCCCGCCTTTTTTTGCCGCGCTTTCTCAACTTTGAAATTTTTCATTTCAACGTTACTCGTTGCTTTATGAAATTAATCAACTCATTCGTCTCATTTTTAATGGAATCATCATTTTTAATTGTCCTTGCGATTCCATCAGGCCATCTATTGGCGTGAGCTCGAACTAAAGTAAGTGAAATGATAGCGTAGCGAGGAGACCGGAGATAAATTGCGAAATGGAGAAAAATGTGTAACACCTCGTTTTGTCCACGAAATATGGCAAGGTGAAAAAAAATTTACAGCCATTGTAACAAGCATCGAGCGTTTCGTAACGCCGCAGTTCTTTTGAATGTGAAAGTCTCCCCGTCCCTTCCCCCCCTCAAATAAATATTGCCAAGTTTTTCCGCCGCGAAAAGGATTCCGCAAGTATCGTTTATCAGCGCGATTATGCAAAATATCTAATAATCTGCGCCGCGAATCGTGTGAATTATCGCAATATTAAGTTGCCACGTGTCCGCTACTTAACAGCTTAACCGGACAGGCCAGTATTATAAAAAAAAAAACTTTTTTTTATTGTAACTCGATCGAGAGAAATGATTTATTTTTATTGTTACACTTCATTTCGCAATATTGCTCAAATTTTACATGTCATATTTTCCTTCAGCAATTTGCAAAATCATTTAAACAAGCTGGATCTTTATTTCTCATTTCATCCGAAACAAAAAATTTCATTTTCATACTAGATTTCTTTAGTTTTCATTCCCAGAACAAGGAATTCATTTTTGTTCAAGGATTACTTGCGGATTACCATCTCCAAATTGAAAATTGTTCTACAATTCGCTAGATCTTTGACTGTAATGAAAGTAATGCGATTATTTATTGAGAAAAGAGCTAGGAAAATGTCTCGCAATCAATAATGAAAAAAGACTTTTATTAGATGAAAAATGCATATCCCGAAAAAATCATAACAACAATCCACTTGCAAAAGCCTGTGGTGCTAAATTAGTCTGATGAAACTGAAATTTGTTAATTAGTTGTTTATCCGTCCCATGGAAGTATCAGTTGGCAAAACAGTACTCGTGAATGAAATCAAGATATGACAATGGATTTTATAAAAACAACTGATACGCTTACACGACGTTGCAGTATTATTTCAAAAGTTGCGTCTGATGAAACGATCTTTGTTGTTGGAACGCCGAGTCATTCCATGGTGCCCCCCCTCCCCCCGTCGCCCCTCCGCAAATAAAAATTTGTTGATTTTCTAATTCAATTTTCCAAGCGATCGTGCTCTCTAATAATAATAATATTTGTTGTCTTTGTACATTTCATTAGCACAATGAAAGTTCAATTATGTAATACCATAACGATTTGCATTATTTTGAATACTAATTGACTGGAGACCCAGTTCCATCGGTTTTCATGTCCCACAAATGATCGATAATACCCTACGGTAATAGTTACAGAAACCGTTGATGGTTGTTGTTTTGACTGTCTTTCAACCTTATCTGCTAATTATGAGAATTAACGATGACATTAGTAATTCGTAATAAAAAAGTCGAACAACGGAAACCTTTTATTCAACTCATAACGAAAAGTCTCGACAATTTTTTTTCACGCCGGCGTTGCGCAAGCGGCAATGTTTTGATTTTATAATCCCACTTGGTACTCAACGAACTGACGAAAACGCTGTCCTTTTAACGATACAAGCAAAAAAACGCCAACTTTTTATCTCAAAACAAACGAACTTGCACTTTGTAAGTCGATGTCTGTCGATGCCAGGCTACCTTATTAAGCGCATTTGCTACATTCAATTCAACTGTCATTTTCAGCCAAGCTAACGGCCGGCCAATAACTTTTAACGAGGCGGACTATTTATTAAGCGCCCGCTTTTCCAAACACTTTTCGCGTGACTCGCACAATCAAAGTTTGAGTCCCCTCGCTGGCTTGCGAGCGTTTCAAGCAGTGCCGCATTCACAGTTTATTTTGACACACTGACCCCCATACTCAAAATACTGCACTGTCAAATTGCGAAATGCCAGAGTCTCTATGCCATTTGCCACGAAAATCTAACACGCCTTGCACTTTTTTCAATTATCTCAACATCAGTATCACTGTTCTCTTGAAAGATCCATTAACGAGGAAGTGTCAAAACCAATGTATGAAGTTAGTTATATTAAATTGACTTTTTGTTACATGATTATTTGAATGAAAAATGTTGAATAAGAAAATAAAATTGAAGAATGTGTATCTTCATTTTGATGAGTTTTCTAACAAACATACGTAACATTGTTATTAACAAATTTGTTTGTTTAGGTTGTCTGAAGGTAGTTGCCAGAGTAGAGCTGATGCCCAGTTGACGGACCTTGTGAGAAAAGTGATGAAATTTGTGAAATGGAGGAATCATTTGATTTATTAGTATGAAGTGGAAGACGAGAAAAGTGATTTGACGTTGAGAGTAGGAAGTGGAGGAAGGGTGAAGTGGAAGGTTGGTAGCTGAGGTCGTGACTAAAGACTGACCTCTTGTCCAGTGGGTGCGATGACGACGTCGACTTCGTCGAGGTGTTTGCGGTGTTGTGTGACCTCGGCGTGGACTTCGCGTCCGTTGTACGTGAGATAGACCTTTTGTCCCGGCACAAGTCTAGCGGTGGTAACGGAGCCAAAGCCGGGTCCGATGAGATCGCGGTCGAGGAACTCGGTGCTGGGGCTGGGCGGGCGTCCGCCAGGCACCGGGTCGAAGCGGACCGAGTATCTGGTCTTGGGCGTGATGCTAAGTCCGGACTCGGAGCTGGCCGAGGCGGGTGTCTTGACCGCGTGGATGACGCCGCTGTAATACTTGCCGTCGTCGCCGGGTGCGCAGACCCGGGTACCGATGATGCTGCGCTTGGCGAGGCGCTTGCCGGTGGACATGATGGTGCGCACCTTGCGGCTGATCACGCTGGCCCGGACGCGCTGCTCGTCGTCCTCGTCGTCCTCCAGGCGAAGCTGCTGTCGCGCGCAGAACTCGCGGCGGCGCTTCCGCGAGGCGACGCGAGACTCCGCGGGTCCGACAGGCGCCCGTTCCTTCTCCACTTTTAGCACGGGGCTTCCGGCCCGGGATTCACTCGGGGCACCGCGGCTCGTGGCCGTCGTCGTGATCGTCGTCGTGGTCACTGCGGCCTCGCACTTAAATCCCGATGGTCTCTCGCGCTCACACTCCAACAGCTTTGACAACGTTTAAGCACGTGGTGGCCTACGCGGCCTGGCGCAACTTCGCGGAGCCTCCTCGTGGCTGGCTCGCGGCTTCAGCCTCGTCGACGCTTCGGCGGGCATCCGCTCGCCGATCAGCATAATAGAAGAAGCGTGGCGATACGCTCACTCTCGTCTCGCTGCCTGCCAACGACACACTCGGGCACACTCCGCATCTACATGTGACGCACAGCTGAGCGACCGGGAGGTACTGACGAGCAGCCAGATACGCTGCGCTGCGTTCGGCTTTCACCGCGCGCGCCGCCGGCCGGCCGCCCGGGAAAAACAGCTGATAGATAACAACAAACCCACGTGACCCGGCCCCAAGTCGCCGATTGGCCACGCGCGCTGACCTACTTACTCCCATTGGCCGGCCGCCGGGAGGACGAGAGCCACCGACAAAAAATCCACAGCCAAAACCCTATTCGTCCGCGCTCTCGCGTCGCCAAGACCTTCCACTCGCCGCCCCCACCGCCGTTCAACAACACCCCCACCAGCGCCGCCGCGTCACCACCGTCGACCCCCTCCCAGCGCCACCGGCCGGCAAATCTTTGATCCCCGCACGCTCCGCCAACACTCTTCGCTCCTATTCAATCTACACTCGCTCTTTAAATTCTGCTCTTCAAATTGCACACCAGATGTTTCCTTCAAACCATGCTACATCATTTGCATATCAACCAATGTCTTCAGCTTTCTCAACCAAAACATGCTCCAAACCATGTTGTCTTGTGGACAACCACATTTACCAGCTGATTATCACTTTAATCCAGATACCACATTTAAATGCCCAACTTCAACTTTGGACCTCACCATTCCTTCAACCTGCTCCTTTCCCCCTCCCAATACTAGAACAATCGCATTGTCATGTTGCTATCATGTTGCTATCATGTTGTTCAAGGTAAATACTGTCTTTTGTTCCGCTCAATGTCGAATCCATTTCAAATCCATTTATTTAATCCACAGCTCTTCATGTTCCAGCTCTTCGCATTTGGGCTCATGGCGTCCTCTAGAGACAGCGCCAGTCTTCCCGTGATCTCGGTCACGCCGGCGCCGCTTGCGCACGCCCGTGTTTATCCTTTCAGCTGTCAAAATGTGGCAGCCATTTTACATCAGCTGAGAACACGCTGACGACACGCTGCGAGTGGAAGCTCTGCTCGGCTACGCTCGCATCCAGTGTGACTCGCTGCGCCAGACCGTCCACTCGCCTGCTGCTACACAATGCATGTTCCGCCTTTTCAAAGCTACCTGAAACATCATACACAACTGTCAAAATCATCGGACAACCTGATTTACAATATGTCTCCCAGTCACCAACACATTCCGCTTTTGGCACCTGCCTGCAACTCCAATCTGGCTAAATCATTACCTTTGTTTATGCGCTTATGAAGGTGGCTCTGTTGGTAAACATGTAAAAACAGGTTGCCAGCAAGATGCACATCCGAGATACAATGATTTATGCACGCGTAACCCTGTTTCCCATCTGACCGCTTTCAATTAAACCGCTACTTTCAGCACTTGCGAGATTTTCATTGTGGCTTCGCTCATCGCGCAAACCCAGTCTAAGGGCGCGTCGTGGGAACAATCATCCAATAGGTGTTAGTCATTATCGCTTTTGCAACTCGCTGTTTGGACCCGCCATCTGCATCTCTGCAAATGTTTCAAAACAACAATTACCAAGCGAATAAGCATTCCATTTATAATCACATTAATACCACTCTTTACGTTTGTTTCAACGCTAACCAGTTGAACCGGGTGAAACAAACACAACATTGTTTTTAGTCGAGAAACCAAAGCAGACAAAGCAAAAACAAGTGACATTTGTAATGAGTTTGAAAATTCATCAGTTTCCATACATTTTCATTGACTCTGAAAAAAGGGTTCGGGCTCCGCGAACAAGATTTGAAAACCTTCATGGAATGACAATTATGAAGTCGGTGGAAAAATAATATTCCACCTTCGTTATTCGTGTGAACTTGATGATTTATTGAGCCTCGCGTTGCGCTCGCTGAACAATCAATTAAACCTGTAACATCAGTTAAACAAAGTCGAAATAACGCAACTAATGTTTTCCCTGCTGCTTTTTTTACAAATTGTATTATATATCATCGTAATTAATGACAGTGAGATAAATGCCACGAATCATATAGTCTGCATTATGTATCAGGCATTGCAATTCAAACGATCGTTTGTCTATTGTCAAGGACGACCGAGCATAAAAATGATATAGAATAACAGTTATTCCGTCTGTCAATGCCGCAATCTCTCGTTTAGTGATTTTTTCTATTTCCACCACGTTTCCCTACATTGACTCGTACAACATTTTGCAAACAAAAAGCATCCCAACAAAGACTGCCTGTTTCCCAAAATCAACATCTCTCGTAAACAATCTTGTTTTCTTTCCTACATGCTTTTCCATCCTGTCGGATCATTTTGATTTAAATCATAATGATCATTATCACCCTGTTAGGATCATTAATAGCAAAAATCACGTCACTTTGACGATTGTGATTCGAAGTGACAGGCTGGCATGATAGGCTCAATCGACACGTCGTTATCTAGTGAGCCCCCACGCGAATTCGCGTCGGCTGAACTCGAGCGACGAGGCCGTCGTTAGCAGAAGATGCCGGTGACGAAACAACGGCGAGTGGAAGCTCTGGCGAAACGCGCAGCTGCGCGCGCATTCCAGCACGAGTGTACACTGCACAACCGGTACTCGCTCAAAGCGCCGCTGGTACTTTCTTTTTAAATGTCTCAACCCAGAGCCGCAGCTCCGCGGACGGATACCTAGCGACAACGGAAAACCGCTTTTCGTCATCTAATTAACCACTGCGCGGCTTAATTTACTCGCGAATGACATTGACTCCGACTCGATTTCAGCCGGGACGCGCGCATAGCAACATTACTTCATGCTACGCCGACGCATAGCAACATGTCCTTTCGGCAAAAAAGCATCGCGAGCCAATTTCATGCAGCTCGGCCTTTTTCTCCGGCTCGCGCTTTGTTGCTGACTGCGACTTTTGTCCCGCTTGAGATATGGTTGCGGATTATTGTCGAGAGATCAACTATGTTTATTATTAGCAAATTAGTAGTTTCCAAATCACTGCGATTCAGGCATAGATTTCATTTCAAACGAATTACTGTTTTACATTTGAAGCTCGTATTTATAGCGCCGGTCGGAAATAATTTTTTTGACTTTCACAGAGCAATATCGATAATCAACATTTTGCCAGTAATGAATAGTGAATTATTAGAACGAGACGGAGTGTTTTTTAGAAATATTATTAAATAACATATAGACACTATTTTTGTGTCATGTAATAAGTATTGAAGTGAATTATAAATTATTAATTTGCTGTTTCCTGTCTAATCGTAAATGTGATAAAAGGACTATTTCAATATTGACTTTTCATTTTTTTTTCAAACGTGACAACAATTTTCTCTCCCCCTCCAGTTTACAATTCCATCATTTCTAATAACAGGTTCAGGTTTGAAAACAATTTGGTTCAACGAAATTCGTGTCAGTTTTGTATTCAATATTTTATATGCTACAGTAATAGTATAGAGTGTGAGGGACAAAGTAGTCACACACACTGATTCAAAAAATGGAACAAAATAATAATGTTAATGAAAAATACTTTTTTAATTTTAACGTAAACAAATTGCTGCGTTAGAAAATAAGTCATATTTTATAAACAAAAAAGGATACAAATAATATATTTATACATATAAATAAAAAATTATAGGTATTATTTTTATACTGATTTATCCAACATGAATTATTATTATCAAATGTATGATATAAAACTGTAATCTACAATATGTAACATTTTTATACAAAAAAATATACAAAATAAAAACTCACGGTGTTGAAACTTATGATATAACTCAATGTATTTAATAAATAGTCTTAGTAAACTCATAGATGGGCAAGTATACCTACTACCTATATAACTGATTAATCAGCTTTATCTCATTTGATATTGTATCACAGTTAACTATATAATATACACCAATCGTATAATTATTGAAAGAGTAAAAAAGATAGCAATAAATGTCCATCAAAACGTAAAATATCTCGTCCTAAATGTTGTTGTAATATCACTTAAATTAATTTGGTTTTATAACCGGAAAATTCATACAACAAATTTACGACTTTCAAAAGAGCTACATATATTTTTGTACTAATTTTATTATAGAATTAATATTTTGGGATCAACTTCTTTTATTAAATTAAATCTAATTTTATCAAAATTAATTACTTAGACACAATTAAAAAAACTCATATTATGTTTAAATAATGAATAATGTACAAATCACTGTTAAAATTGTAA
>JABFQD010000018.1:0-59994 GCA_022817045.1 Psix sp. ZL-2020
TGATTTGGAATAATTATAAATTAAATCTAGATAATGCTTTTTTCGAAAACTATTCCTTACTATATTGACATTTTCTTTTGTTATAAATTTAATTAAAATCAATTACTTGTAATTTCATATCAAAATCAATAATGTAATACAAATTCTTTATGTAATTTGATTCATTCATAGTGCATTATTTTATTTAATCATGAATAATCATAAAATATAAAATGACGATATTTAAAAATAATTATAAAATAAACATGAATATAATTCATAAAATATAGTAAAAATAAATAGATAAGAAAAGTAATAGATAAATAAAGTATTTTAACGCCTACTTACCCTCTGTGCGAAGACTTCTTATTTGCGTTTCTAAAGGACGGAACGCATTCAATGGTAAGATTGCCAAAAAGTTTCTGCTAAGGTCTAATAGTCGTAATTTCTTAAGGGGTCGAAATGCGTTCAATGCTATTGAAGATATCCAATTTCCGTGTAGATGAAGTTCAACTAAGCTTTCTAAGTAATAGAAAGTATTTTCTTCAATAACATTAATTTGATTATATGAAAGATCCAATATATGCATGTTTCGACAATCAGGAGGAAAATTGTCTAGTTTCATTAGTTTGTTTCTTGTGAGGTTTAATAATTTCAGTTCATCCAAACCTTCGAGCCGTTCTTGTGGCAAAAATACTAAGTTATTTTTACTTAAATCTAATGTTATTAGACGTGGCATACTGCGGAATGCACTAGGTGAGATTCTAGATATCATATTGTTACCTATGAAGAGATGTAAAAGTGATGGGAATGCTTCAAAGTCTTGGTTTGTTAAAAGAGTAAGATTCGTTCCGCAGATGTGAATTTCTTCTAGCATTGGATACCTTGCTTCTGAATTGATATTATGTAATTGATTAAGAGGATTAGCTGTCATATTTAACCAACTTAAATTTGGCATGTTTTGTTCAGATAGCGCAGTTGCTGGTATTTGATGAAATTTATTAGCCGAAAGTTCAATTTTTCTAAGTAAATTAGAATTGACAAAAAAATTATCTGGAAGAACAGATAAATGATTATAACTCAAATCCACAGCCAGTAATTTAGAAAGATTGATTGAGTCAAATCTAGACAATGTTTGGATATGATTTTCTCTTAAATCAAGTTCCCGTAAGTTTAATAAACCATGTAGTTTATACATGTCTAAATGGAAAATTTCATTCTTAGCAAAAGATAAAAATTCAATTGAAGATTTATTCATAAAAGCTTCGTAAGGAAATTCTTGGAAGTGGTTTCCATCAAGTTTAACTTCTTTTAGCATGTCCAGAGTATAAAAAAGACCACTGGGTAATGTACTTAAATCGTTATCGCTCAATAAAAGCTTTGCCAAATTTTTGTTCTTCAAAAATAAGTCATCAGGTAACTGCCGAAGTTGTGACGAATCCATTGCTAAATGCAAAAGAGATGGCAGCCCGTCAAGAGAATCTTTATTTATCATGCTAAAGTTGTTATATGATATCCGGAGTATCCTTAATCCGGGAACATCTAGACGATCCAATGCCTTGGCGGTAAGATGATTGTGGTCTAAATTGAGTTCATATAGGTTATTTAAACCTCTGAAGGCACCAACTTCAATAGTATTGATAGAGCAGTTTCTTAAATTTAATGTTCTTATTGGCAGTGCTTCTTGAAATATTTTGTCATGAAGATTATTCAAATGATTATTGGAAAGATCAAGAACTCGCAGCCGTTTTAGAGATGTAAGAGCGTAAGGGTCCAACTGTCGAAGACCATTATCTGATAAATACAATTCTTCAAGTTCATGAAGTTCAGAGAAAGTTTTGATTGTAATATGCGTCAGTCTATTTATACTAAGATCAAGAAATTTAAGAGCTTGCATAGGTTGAAAAGCCGTATCCTCAATATGAGATATTGAATTATTTGTTAGGTATAAGCGTTCAACCAAAAGTAGATCACGAAATAGTGGAGCTTGAAGTCGTGTTAATCTATTGTGACCAAGCCACATGACACGCACCGACGCTTGGCCTCGTAATGAATCGTTGTGAAGTACACCAAGTCCATTGTTGTCCAGCTGTATCGACAACAGTGAGGTTCCACTGAAGCCATTATGTCCAATCTTGGTTGAAACTTGAAAAACGTCTCCAAGGACAGCCAATAAATTTCCTTGTAAATTGACATGCTGCAAACTATGCAACGTATGCAAAGCTCCAGTCTCCATATCAGTTATGGCATTATTTTCCAAATGTAGTTCTGTAAGAGACGGTAAAGGAGCGAATACACTTCGTTTAACTTCAATAATCTGATTGTCCTGCAATCTTAACTCTCGTAGATTCTTGGATTTTGCAAATGTACCTATTTCGAGTTCACGAATGTTATTGCCATCTAATGATAAGATAGACAAATTCAAACAATGCGCCAAAAATTCACGTGGTACAATCTTAATATAGTTATCGGTGAGATACAGTTGGGTTAGTTGTTCCAAAGAAACCAGACCACGAGGATCAATCCTTCGGATGGCATTATGTTGCAAATAAATCACTGAAAGACTGCTACTTCCGAAAAATGATTCTGCTGGTATTTCAAGAATATTGTTTTCAGCTAAATACAATTCTTTTAATTCTGGTAGTCTGGAAAATACACCTTGGATATAATGTATATGATTATGACTTAAGTCTATTGACCGCAACTTTTGGTTGGCACGGAAGGTAGTCACTTCAAGAATTACTATCTTATTGTGACTGAGATCAATCGACTTTAGATTAACCAGAGAAATAAATGCATCCTTATTTATAGATTCTATTGAATTATGGTAAAGATTAAGAGTCTGTAAATACGGGCAACATCGAAAACAATTTGAAGTAATTATTTCAAAATTATTGCTACTAAGGTCCAAGCAGTGTAATGATACCAATCGTGAAAAACCATCTTCTGGAAGTTGTGATACTCCATTCCAAGCTAATCGCAATACAGTCAAATTTCGTAATCGTCTCAATGCAGTCATTGGAAACTTTTTAATCATATTTTCCATTAAATTTAATTCCGTTAGGGTATCTTCTAAACCAGTAAATGCAAATTCAGAAATTTTGGAGATTTGATTTCCTTTTAAATTCAACTTTATCAATGATACGCCATAGAAACTGAAACTAGGTATTTCATGTATGAGATTATCTTCCAAATCCAAAGATGTAAGTGCTGTGAGTGAAGCTAGAGCTTTTTGTGGTATGCTTTCCAGTTTTCCAGAAACTAGTGTTAAAGTTTCCAAAGTTTTACCAAAATTTACAAATGCTTCGTCACTAAATTCACGAACAAATGAGTGTGATATTTGAAGGTGGCGTATTTGAATGCCGGATGGAAATGCGGTCGCTCGGAGTTCATCTACATTTTTATCCAATTCGTAAATAGTTAGAGAGTGTACTACAGCTCCTGTGAAAATATAAAAAACACAAAATTAATTTTATCCTGGCACTCTGGGTCATAACAACATAATTCATATTATTTATCATAAGTACAATAATATGAGCAGTATCAAAAATCAACTGACAATTATTGAAACTTATATATTGGTTCAAATAATATATTATTCAAAATCATTCCATAAATACCAATAATATTTTCCATACTTTCCATGCCTACCTAATTATTTAGTATTTTTTTAATATTTTTTTATACTGGCCAAATATGAGCATTCATATAAAATACGAAATATTCAAAATATAACAAAAGATCAATGAGAAGAAAATTATTATCCATTCTATCTTATAGAATTAAATAAATTGAAATACATTTGAATGTAATAACAAATGAAACAAATTACTGTTTCATTATAATTTTTAAATTTAATTAATTGATAGATATTACAGTAGAGTCATAATTTACAATCTAAAGTTATATTTTGAATCTAATAATGATTTCAATCTTTTATATGCATAACGACATAGTAGCTTAACTAATGTCCCACATTATTTTAACCTAACTTATTTCAAGTTTCAACAGAAAATTTAGATATATTGCAAACGTATTGAAAAAATTAGATTTAAATAAGACTTTGTAGATGTCGTTCGTATAGTGCGACGGAGTTAAGTAATAAGAACTGGGTTGTTGGAGCCTGGTTAGGTCTTGGACGCTAATTTCTGAAGAGATCGTGGAAATCCAATTATGAAACGCAAAATCAGAGAACACGGAGTAAGTTATAAATTGGCTAACAAGCTTGCTATTTACGATCGTCAGCAGAAAAAGAAGAAGCTGACGGAGAAACCAAATGGACAAAAGTTTAGCTCCGACGGAAGTAAAAGTTCTTGCCGTAATTTGAAACTCGTTATCCAATGGAAAATATTTGACGGATAATGTAGCGATGTACAAAGCAATCAAGGCAATCGGGTGTCTTTAGAGCATCCAAGTCGAGCCATATACCAAGGGAATCCCGATTGTAAGCTACTTCCTTTCGGCTTCTGACTCGTTGGCTGCATCGACTCGACCAAACACGACGCGATTAATCAAAACCATCTTTTATAAATGGAAGAGCGCTCTCGTTGCCTATTCTCGGCGCTTATTCTCGGTCACTTTCTTAGGTCTCGGATTCTTTATGGAATTCCACCTGAGGCGCAAAACAAGCGTTGCGCGCAGTTTCAAATCTCTGAGCTGGGATACGAACTTAGTATCGGTACTGGCTATCTTCACTTAACCTGCTTTTCATCAAAACACGCAACAAACTTAAACGTGATATCTCGAGCGCAAGAAGAGTTTATTTGCTATCAGACTTATAGAATTGGAAGCGAGTATTTCCTCTTCCGCTATATAATCAGAGCAAGCGCGTTATTTGCCTGAGTGAGACAAAATTAAGATAAGCGAGCGGGATATATTGAACGGGTCGCTATCCGTAACACGAGCGCTCAATTAGATGTCAACGGATTAATTCCTGATGGCGTATTTATGACACTAGCCGTGACATTGATTCAATGAAACGAAACGAAACGTAACAGATCGGGACAGAGAAAAATGTGGGTCCGTTATAGTCGGCGTGCTGGTTTTTTTGTCCGACACCTACGTGCAACGAACGCGCCTCCGGAGCGCGGAACAAGCCGACTCGTTGCGATAAAACGACAACTTTTAATTGCAACAAAGTGGCTGTTACGTCAGCGTGACCCGTTGAGCGTGAACCCGGCAACCCGTTTTCTCCGAGCCAGCATTCAAGTGGGTGTCAACCGGACTAATTATCGTTGGCTTTGGCGTACCTCCAGTGCCAAATGGCTCTACCTCGTGAGAGCCCGATATCTTGTTGCGCCAGGAGAAAGGTTAGATAGGGAGAAAGGGGAATGAAGAGATGCTAAAATAATGAGAAGACATAAAATACAGGGTTAAGCAGAGGTCAGAGAGATTGGTCTTTGCAGAAACGATCCTATCATCGACTAACGGGTCCGGTAAAACTTTCGAGATCGTGATGCATCGCCGTCATCCCACGTCGATCACGATCTCGCCACGTTCTTACGTTCGACTGTTGTTACTCGTCGCACTCAAGCGACAAAAATTCCGACTTATGAATTGACTTTTTCATCCGCTTCGGCGATCCGCCACAGAATTTCCTGTCTGTCTTAATTAAACCATGAACGCGCCGCTTCACTTTTTCCGTCCTTTCTTTTCGATCAACGGACATTTTCTGCCTCCAATACGGAAGTACATTCTACGAATCATATTCCACAGAGAAAAATACTTCCCACCTATACGTCACAAAAAACTGAGGGAAAACTAATTAACGTCTTTGACGCGTTCTAACTACTCGGCGCTTCTTTATATATCTAGGGGTGAAATATAGCGTGTTTCGCTATTTCCAACGGTTCAACAAACGTATTTAAAAGAAATACACTTTTTGAAACGCAATACATACCGAATGGATTCTGATTCTCCGCTATACCAATTTACTTCAACTCCTCAGACAATTGATTCGATTTCAACAACGTGCGTTATTTTAATTTAAAATCGCAAGAAATGGAAATCAATTTCTCTGTGGATTATATGAATTAAGAATCACGTCAGTTCACTTGAAAATTATAATTTAATTGGTAGATGAATTATTTGTCGAAAACGTCGAAAAATGTAATACTCTCTGAAAATTGTTTCTCTCATTCAAGTAACTTCGTTATTTTTATGTTTGGCCACTGACAATTTATTTCTCATAAAACATTGATGAATTTAAGTAGAATCAAAACCTGAAACCGTCATTCACAGTACACTGAAAGAAGCGTACCGAATAGCAGAAAAACGGCGAAGTTGAAAAAGCACCTCCCGGCAGCATTCGTTCCATCAAGTCAGACAGAACGATCGCTTTCATCTGGTTTATCGACTTTTGACAAATGACATGATCTCTCGATTATTTGAACATTTTTTCCAGATAATGAATGCTTTGAAAGATCATTTCCCTCAATGAAGTACACTCAAAATAAAATACCACATCTATATTTTGTAGGTTATGCTTAAGAATAAGTTAATTATGATTGAAAAATAATAATGTTAAAATGTTTATTTATTAATTTAGAATACATTATTATATAATTATAATTGTATTTATATTTGAAAGAATATTATTAATTCAAAAAAATACGAGAAGATAAGAGAAATATGTTTATTTAATTATTCCAAATGACTAAAGTTTTATTTATTGATTTATACTTTGGAAAGACAGCCATTTTTCAATAACTGCTCTAATTTTTGTTTCGAACAATCGAACGAGAATAAGTTAATTTGCCAGAGTTGTTGTGCGAGAACTTTTTTCGATAGTAAAAATAGTCAGTTGACAATACAATCAGTTATTATACGTAAAAACGGCGTTATCTAATGGGCTTTTCAATTAATCGTCCTTTAATAAGTTGTTTTGATATTTCAAGTTTCGAAGCGATTGAATAAAGTTTGTTTTGTCACAATACAATCTTACGAACTGTCTTTGTCATAAATTGATTCTTTCTGATGATCAAGTTGATATGCTATCTCAATACTTGTTATCCTCGGCAAGCATTTTTTGCTTGTGTATTAAGCCTCGCTGATTGATCCTCTCCTATTTTACCGTCCGCATCATAGTTGATAAATTCTGTCTTCCGTTTGACGTGCGGAATAATTTGAACGTCCGTTCATCGACAGAAGTAAAAATCGGCTTGCCGCTAGGAACGAACTCCAAAAAACTTAGCAGGAGCCTTAAAAGGTCTCGGGCGATTCGATGCAGCCTCGGTGTTATTGCATGTGCCTTCATGTTAACGGTTAATTGTCTGAAAATCTGTTATTTTATTTGCTCGGAAAAAAGGTCCGTTTTGTCCGGATTAAATGATCAGTTAGTGGTATGAAATTATTGCTCGCGGGCGCTTCCTGCTTTGTGCGTTGCACGTACGTTTCCGTTGCTGTGATTCTTCTTACATCATTTGGTGAACAGTTATGAGTTCTCTTTGAGACAGATGACGTACGTTCACACCGAGGTCAGTGCTCAGGCGACGATCTCACTGTCTAACGGCGAAACTATCGTGATCGTGACTCTATGGCTTAGAAAGATACAGAGAAGCACGAAGTCGTCGGCAAGCGCGGTACGACGAATCCGACATTCCGCCAGCGCAGAATCCCTCGACCCCTCCTCCACTGATGGCGCCAGCACCAGCTCCAACCCAAAGAGGTTGCGTGTGCTGGAACAGTTCGCATCAAGGTCAAAGTGCATATCGGAGTTGACGCGAGACGAAATTGCCGCCTAGCGCAACGGCTGCATTAATTCGAAGCTGGCTTATTAGTTCCAGTAATTCCTTCGTCTAATTCGTGAATGCCGCAGACCTTCGGCTTATATTAATTGAAACCAGGAAGACACAATTATGCGTAGCGTTCATTTATTCACAGGCGTATCAATTATGCATGATTCAGTAGCTGACACTGACAATAATCCGCGCATGATCTTTAAGTGCGGCGTTTTGGCACACCTAGCGCTGCGCTACCTGGCGGACAGTCATTTGAAATGATACGTTTGCACGTTTGCCGATGCGACCCAAAATTCCGTTTCCCATCCTGAACCTAGGTTAGCTTCCATGTCGTTTCACTCGATGGCAGATGAAGATAAGGGACCAAGCGAGAGAAATCCCGAAGGCAGACGGAAAACAATGGCGCATTAACATTGAAAATGATATTACACTGTGAAGTATGTAGTTACGTATATGCGGCAAGGTCTACTCAACCGGTAAGCTAACAAAGCTGAAGAGCAACGTGAGTAGTTGAAGAGGCCTGTGTATGAAACGCGCTAAAATATAACCACTGAAACTTTGTACCGAGTCAAGTATGTTATCCTAGAACTCAACTCAATGTGACACTCTATCGATATTCTAACGACACTTAAAATAATTAGAACTATGCCTCAAACGAAAAGTGACCTCATTTCTAGAAGAAGCTTGTTGTTCCCACGAAACTAGAATTTCCTCGCCGCGTCATCTTTTTGGCATTTTTATTTAATAATCGTTTATCGCTTGCTTTATCTTGTAATTGCAAAGCAGTCGAGCTGTCGAGACCGACCCAACTTATTTGCGAACTCACGATGCTTCATGTTTCTGGCGTGCGTGATTTCTGGTGAAAAACGGTCGTAATAGTAATTTATTCGCCAGGCAAAGGTGTTTGTAATGCTTTGAGGTCCCGCGGCACTATTGGCATTATGATTTACGGCCACAGTCGAGAGTTAACTGAAATACTAGTCCCTAATGCGGGGTGACTTTACTTAAAGAGTGCTCATATACAGTACTGTTTGCAGTGGAATTTCTTTTGGGAGGTAGCTTCTCTTGCATAGTCATGATACGAAAATTCGCGTGCTGCATACGAAAAATGTACTCATGAATGACAATATCGGCAATAACCAATTCGACATTCCAGTGTATCCCACTGTGTACGTGATGTCTCGTTCGTAACTATTTGATAACTTTGCACCTTTCATTTAGTACGATACAGGCATTTTTCGTGCTAGAACGCGAGACGAATTGTTATTGAAAGGCAATGTGCGTTCAGAAATGTCGAAGCGGAAATTTAAGTTTGGGGAGCTGTTAGAATTGTGGAATTTGATGAATGCTGAAGAATTTATTCCGTGAAGCAGTAGATGTAATTCGACCGATTGGAAAAACCGTTTCCCGTTCGTTTTGACGTGCATGATTTGTTTGAATTTTAATTATGATTATCTTGTCATGCCAGTTGCGAGAAATCTATTTGCATGTGGAAGCTAGTTTGATTGATATTGTTGGATATATAATAAATGCTCTTGTTTGTCCGTTGAACGATGTTATCACGGATATCTCGTACCAAGATTCGTCTAATAGAATAATTATGTCATAAGTTGCATACAAGAAAATGTAACAAGATCGGATTATGAGATACTCATGTTAAGAAAGTAAAAGTCCCATCCTAGGTCTTGACTTGCGTCTTTAAACAACTATGTTAATATTACATTATCCATCATTCGTGATCAACCTTTAAAATATCCACATAAAACATTTTTTGTCCCCTGTTATAACATATGACGCAAGCGCTGTACGTCACTTTTATCGTAATGAACATTTTACAAATTGGGATCACTTTGATATACCTTTTATGAACAAAATTAATCACCTCTATTATGTTGATAATTTGGAAAAAGCTTTAATGAAATTTTTACCAATTGAAAAGCTAATTTTCCAATGACAAAAGAGGAACTAAATAAACGTCAATTACGCATTCAATGAATTCATTATCAGCGATATTGTTATATGAAACATTGTTTCTTTTCGTTTAGATTCGTTGATGTTACGGTAAAATGAATTTTCGTGACGATCTCCAGTGCAAACTTCTGGAAAGTCAATGAGCAGCATTTCCTCTTTAGAATTTCACAGTTGTCGTGGAGGCAATCGATGGGAAGACGCGCACACCGATGACACTTTCTCGGATAACGAAAACTCAAATGAAAGCCTGTCGTTGAAGGTTTGGGCACGATCTTTCCTTGGATATCTGCGTGCACTTCATTAAGGTTCTTAACTACTTGTTTATACATAGATTTACGGGGTGCATATCTCGCTAAGAGTCTGACACTTTTAACACCACGTCCCGGTTTACCGGGGAAATCATCGCTTAACAAGATCGCGCTTCTTCCGAAAATAGTCAACTTCAACCAACGCGAGCTAAACTTTAACTTTTAAATCATTCAGACAGCGTATTGCATGAATAAGAGATTATTTCGCTATCCAAACGGAGTAAACTGTTATTTTCCAAAAGGCCATCCAATTTCGTATATCTTAACATTTCTTAACGTTGCATGCTGTACAATTAACATCTTCGCTACAAAAAAATATAATTCTCCTGAATAAACATAAACTTTGCGAAAAGAACAGTATCTCTTACAATATTGACCAGTATTTGACTAAGTTTTCGAAATAAGTACTTTAAGTGAAGTTACATGTTTCGTAAGATTTCGTTGTGTGCTTAATTCTCATAATTACATAATTAGTCTCGGATGTTTTTGTTCCTTCAACGGTATTTCAAGACACGACGACAAAGATAACAATACCGTTGTTTATACGATGCGGAGATTAAAGAAGAAGTGGTAGCAAGAAGGCACGTAGCCCGGGGACATAAAAGAGGGACGCGATTTGATGAAATCATTAATAACGATAATGCCGGCAGCGTAACGTGCAGCAAAGATAAATGAAATGCAACTTGGAACGTCCGTTGCGATTCAAGTAACAATGAATGCCCCGTTGCCGAAACGATAAGAATGCAACGTGGAAGTAGCGGATCGTGAAACTGCACGCCTTGACTAATTAGATTTTGATCGAGGCTAGGAGAAAATTAGTTGACGTTTAAATAAGCGACGCACTTACCAGGGTTGCTGTCGGCGTTGGAACTGAAAAGGACGCACAAGCCGGTCTCGTAGTTAACCGCCTGGCAAGAATCATTCGCCTGACAGGTTTCCAGGCAGTCTGTGAGCATAAGACTGCCTGGAATGGACTCGAGCATGTTGGTTGGCGCCGTAAACACATATCCGGTGACGAGCTCGAAGCCCACCATTTCCGGGTCACACTCCTCCGCGCCAGCCGAGGGCCCTGTGTAGTCTGGGCCCGACATGCCCGCCGGCTCGGACACTGCTCCAGCCAAAAGGTTTGCCCCAAGGACAAACACAAGGACGAACACCCGCAAGCAAAAAAGACCGGACGCCGCACGCCAAATTCCCCACAACCTCGTCATCCTTCGTGATTCACGGTTGCTTCCTCAGACCTGCAATACAACCAATAAAATCCGTTAAGTGCATCGCCTTCGAGTATAACGTTACGAAATCGAAACTACTTTCTTTTTGCCTTTAACGAGTGGCAGGTCCATACAACTCTTTTATACGCCACACAAATTCTCTACAGCTTCACGCACTTTCACTTTCATGTTTACCTACTGAGCCCCAAGTGTCAAGGTCAAGGGTTATACAATCGTTACGCTATTTATTAACGCTGTATATTCAACTATTTCCATGTTGTTGTTGATTTTTTTCGTTATTATTTTTTTCTTTTTTTTACATACATATTATTGGCAGTTATAGCGTTACTCTTGTAATCAATTTTCAATCTAATTCAATTCAATTATTAAACTGGTATCGGCATTTTTTGTGAAGTTGTGTGAAGGAGTCATAATTTAACATTATTTAGACATAATAGTACGAACGTAATATTTGTAATGGGCAATAAAATATTAATAGAGACGTTGAATGGTCGAGTAAATGTTGGTGTAAAAATATCATTCTCACAAAATATGTAAATGATGACGGTACAAAACCGTTATGTTAAGTTGCTTAGCTGATACAACAAACAGACTAGCTTGTTTAAACGAGGCTTTACTCTCTTAACTCAAGAATTTTAAACACTACATTGAGAAAAGATATATAGTTTGAAGACACGTGCGATGCAATAAATTTGATAAAAATTCATATTTGTATTTTAGTGTATGCTTCAATTACTGAACACACATAGTCAATTTTCAAATTACTTCTTCAAATATACATTTCCATTCGGAATTTGAATTGCAGTTGCATAAGTGAAATATAACAGCAGAAATAACGAACTTAAGCAATCAAGAAGTATTTTCTTAATCGATATTGTCAATTTTGTTCCTTGTATAAATAAATGTCAGCAGTGCCGTAATACGTCGAAATTCATTCCTTCGTCTAGCTAAATTTACTGTAAATATTTCTTGAAGTCAACACATCTTGCCCCGTCGGTGACGGAATATTGCAGGATTAAAGGTAAGTTTGACTGCAACGGCCGAGTACACATCGTTATCTCTTCCTCGTTGCAAGCAAACGATAAATATAGCAACGAAGGAAATAAATATAAAGGAAACTATTACTTCAGAAGGTACAAACAAATAATGCAAATGACATTTTGAGACAAAGCGTCTTGAAAGTGCACATAACAATTTAAATTCGACGCAAGAGCACAGTAACATTAAATATTCCGACGAGAACGACCTCGTAAGTGCACACGTCGTTATATGAGCATTGCGTTGCTTTGCGGTGTTGAGATGTGCTTTTTAACAATTCATTACTCATTGCACGTCACAATCTTTCTGACAGGTGTTTTCAAATTATTTTGATCCGTCGGTGTTACTAATTTTCGGTAGCATTATCCACGGATTTGTTCCGACTGACTCTTTTGTGCCATGGAAAATTCGTGCAACTCATTAATTATAAGTTTTAAAAGCAATTATAATTGTAAAAATTTAACTTTGTTAGATGAGCGATGAAATAAGTTAGTCTATCGTGTTTTCATGATGCATCGTTTACGATCGTTGACCTGATAATCCTTCATAATAAGAGATTTTATTTTAATATGAATACAAAAAAAACTTTCACTTCTTAAGTAATCGATTAGACTTTCCTCTAATCCTTGAACAGTAAAATTGAATCTTCGTTAAGATAGCTGACGAGATGATTGACTTTGACAGTAAATAAATACTTAAATTATCATTTTTAACTTAGGAACACATCTATAATTATCTTTTCTGTCATGAATTTTATATGAAGATGCATAGAAATTCATTCTTTTTGATGAGTAAGAAATGGTTAGGTCTAAGAAAATATATTCACTCACGGTGTAAGAAAAAAACAGTTTGAAAAAAAAACTTGCATTGAGTTAAGAACTGTAAAATAATTCTGCTTAATCATCTCACATATTAATCTAAACTAAATTATTTGGGTTAAAAAAATGATTGTTTTTGTTAATAAAGCGTGAATATAATTTTTTACCTCGAACCGGTTACTAAGACGACGTAAAATTTGTGTCGTTAAGGTCAATTAACTCACAGGCTCTGACATTTTTAAAGCCCAAAGTATATGAAATATTAACATCAATTTTAATCTTGGAGTGACACTTTGTTAGTACTTTTATATTTTCGAACTTGGTGTCGCTATTTTGCTGAATATGTAATTTCTTTGTATATAATTACTAATAAATGGTCATATTTTGTATGAATGACAATTTTTTTAATAATAATACTTCGTAATACTTGGTGCAATGTTAAGCAACGTTTCTTAATAAATCTTTACTGATTATGAACTGTTTGTAATTAAAATTGAAATATATAACGTATGAAATGTGCTATAGATTTTTTTGAACACCGTGATCACTTAGTTACCGTTGACTTTATTCGTGTCAGTCGCGTGCTTCCGCTCGTTTTAGTAACGGTTGTTTCGACTCATATCTTTATAAACTCAATAACGACTTTTAAATCAAAGTAAAACATTCATTGCGCATATTTAGCTACCATTAAGAAATCCATTTGTCAAAAATTCAATCATTGCTCGCAAACTTTTATGTTTTGTTTCAGTGCGAGTTGCAAGACAAGTTTATTATATTTATTAAATTCATTTCTTTATTGTATAATCTATCATTCAGTCAGTAGGTTACAATATAATGTGATTTGTTTGAATGATAAAATAAAATTTAATTAATCACATTATTGACATTTTGAATGTCATATGAACCGAATACCATACCATTCATATGATTCTAATCATTATAAATCATTGACGATTTTATTTTTTATAATCCCATAAGTTGCATAGTAAAACAGAAGTCACATAGGTTTTCTATCAAAAGTAATGAAAACATGGGCATTATTTTTTCCATTAATTCTTTATATTCTAATTCAAATTTCATCACAAGAATCACGTTCTATTTCTATTTTATGAGAATCGTGGTATTAAAATCATTTAAGTTTCAATTTCATTGATGGATACAAATGACAATAACGAGAAAGCTATTACGTTAAAGAATTTTGCTAGCGTTTAAAAATGAAACCAATACAAAGTTTTTTTAAACTACAATATAATATGTGTATGTTTGGTTTATGTTTTTAATTTTATATTAGGAAACTAAGTAAAGCACTAAATTAGATATTTGTGTATATATATATATAACGCTAAATTGATTAAATTTGCATAAAAATTTGTTCTCGTTTGATATTACTTTTCCTATTTATGAATTACACAATTATAATTCATTGAGTTCAATTGCAATAATGATGTGTTGCACTCTGATTATTAACTATTACCATCAATTCGTTACCAAAACAGATATCAAATGTTCATTCAATGGAAACGTTAAATTAGTATAATATGAAAATACTGACTCGTAATTTCACAACACAATGTATTTGAAGCACCATTATATACTGAAGAAGTTTAACATTTTTATACATCGCTGATTGTCTGCAATTTTTTAGAGATCTCGATATTCATGATATAGTTTTTTTCAGATTTCAATTATCAAACATTTATAAAAGCTAGAAATAATATATAAATCAAAATCATAATCACTAATTCTTTAATTGACTATAAATGAAACAAAAATTAGATTTATTAAGAATTAGCAATAAATAATTTTTCGTAAAGACTAACATTAAATAGGTTGATCACATTTAATTGATATTCCACTTCTGATCAGACAAGAGTAATTCCGATCAGACATTGAAAGTACATCAAATCTGATTAGACCTGTTCATGTTACAGAGCTGTTCAGATTTGATCATGATGAATTTTTCGTGTAATTGTAGAATTTTTACACATTGTTAACTATATCTGTTTTTGGATCTTAATTTTTTTGCTATTAACTAATATAATAGTCGCTTTCTTTCATGTCTAATGTTATAGAACTATTTCACATTCATTTTTTCTTTTAAAAGAAAGGTTCAATATTTATCAACCCAATATTTTCGATTCATTACATTGGTTTTATTCATATAAAGCAAAGTATATTATTATTTTTTGATTATAATATGTGCAGTGATATTATAATAATTATTTTCTTCGTTCAAGTTATAATTTTTCTCATATATATTTTTCATCTTCATAAGAAATTACTAATAACTAGAGAAGATTTCTTCTACAGATAAATTATCATTTATATAAAAAAGATGAGAAACTTTAAAATTACATTTACATGAACATAATTTTGTATTCAATTTTATTAAACTGTTATCTGAAGTGTTAGTGATTCGTTTAGTTGTATTATGAGTTAACAAGCTGGAAATACATTGCCAAACTGTTTGAAAAGCTATTGAGTCGGAATGATCATTTAGAGTTTTAATTAACATTTAATTAACAGCAATACATTATTGGGCATGAAGATACGTCCAGTTGTATTGAATCAACATATCAAAACAACGTGATAGTTCCTTTGATCTGACTCGCATTCTGCAATATTGCACATAAATAAAATTAAACGACACCCCCTGCGGTAGGTTGGTCGTTATTACACAATGTCGCACCTCGAACTTGACACAATCCCCATTAAGCACGAATGCCTGCCACTTGAAATTATGTGCAACCATGATATCGGCGGGTGAAAAATTTGAATTGCAAAAGAAGACCGACCACGGCAGTGGCGGCTGTGGCCGGCCCGTCCTCCCAACTCGAAACCCTTGACTACCGTCGAAGCTCATGATTTGATACATGTGGTGTGCGTGCGAATGAACACACCTGATTGAGATGAGAGTTGGTGGAAGAAGAAGAGAATGTAAATAGCTTGGATGCCTCCCTTTGGAATTTCCAATGTACTTTAAAGGATGCACTACGAAAATTCCACCCGAGTGAATGAAGAACGTCACTTAGGAACCGACCGGGTCGGAAAAATGAAAAACACCGACGAACAATGAATTAAGGAGTCGAACGAATCGGGTGTTATAGCGGCACTCGCGTACACCAAATTTGTCGTCACCAGCGGCCGCGACCTTCGGCTGACATTGACAATGATACCGGCGACGGCGACGGAAATATAAGCCCACACCTGGCGGTGGCTCTTCCTCGAGCGACCGACGACGTCTGAAGCAACTCGCTGCGAAGATGTACCTAAGGAGGACAGAACGGTACGCACGAACCCCGATCGCCTACTCTACGACACGCTCGCAAACCGCCGGTTTTCGATCGCCAAGTCGATTCTGCCTAGGATTTGTTCTCTCTTCTTCCCACTATAGGGCCCCGACTACCCTCTCTCTTAAAGCCCTGTTCCGTTCCGGGCCCCGCTCCAACATCCCCACCGGTTCGCGTTTCCCCCTTCTCTAGGCCGTGCGCATTCCCCAGAGTCTTCCCATTTTCTTTCCTTTTGCACCACGCTTTTTTCCTACCTCCTTCCACTTCCACGCTTCTTCTCCTTCTTTTTCCTCTTCCTAGTCTTTTCTTTTTTCGCGCTCGCGATCTCCCGTAGAAAAAGTCATCGTACACACTTTTATCCCCTGTCAACTGGCCTCACTCTTTCCCCGTTCTCGTCCTAGTCGTTTCGGTTATCAGATTCGCTTCGGACACAGCTTTGCCTTTCCCAGTCCGACGACACCCATGTTCAACGTCGAACTTCAATTACCAACACGCTAACGCGCGATTCAACTTTGCACCAGTTTAGATGTGTAATTTTCAAATTCGCGTGTTCGTTATCCTTTGTCGGATGCGAATAAAAAAGATGATCGACAAGCGAATACTCCCAAATCGTTTATCCTTAGTCTGTATTTACATTTGCACTTTCTTGTTTCCAAGGTGATAATTTGTCCTCCAATAATGACCTGAATTTGAACATTTGAGTTTAGATGTTTAGCACTATATGTGCTGTCAGTTGTGCTTAATGAACACTTATGCTATTGTGCACATGATCCTTTTGATAATACAACAATCTATTAATTACAATGATTATTTCGTGAAAGTGACGTAGTTTTGTTTTGCTTACTGGATTTCAAATTTCGATTTTCTCATCTATCATGGAATAAAATTGTAACAAAACTTTAAGAAAATTTGCTTAAATAAAAAAAAAATTTGATGAAATAACTATTCTTATGGGGAGTTTTTATTTTTCATGCTACTTGATATCCTAAAGAGATATGGTCGCAAAACACCACTTTTTATTCAAATTTTTCAATTGTCCAAATAACAGTTCTTTTAGTTTTCGCATGTCAGCCGATTTCAAAACCCGATAGGACTTACCGTATTTCATGGGAATACACTGTTGTACATGCCGTTGAAAATTCTTGCTAAAATCTAAAATATCAAATGGAATTTTAATGGTATTTTGATTGGAAAATTCTGATAGGAAAACTGATATATCATTTGAAAATCACATAAAGTTTTGATGATTCAGATAATTTGTATTCAAATATAAATTGATTAGGTTCGTTTATATATGTTATTGATATTTAATCGAAATGAACTATCATTATTAACCCACAGCTTTCAATTTCAACTCTAATAAAAAAAAGCATATGTTTATTATGTACAAAATAAATTATTTTTCATTTTAGAAAAGAACTGAATCACACAATCACCATAAAATATTCATGAAATTTCAAAAATTTGAAATCTAGACCTGTTCTGTTTGTTTGATCATTGTCATTCTTTTGAACATTTTTCATGCAAAGCACTGTTTATCAAGAGATAGAATCATAAACCACCTTTACTCGACTAACAAACGTATTTAAGTTGTAAATATTATAATGAATACGTGTTTGGTCCCATAAAAATGTACAGCATTTCTTTTTTATTTAATATTTATTCCTATATCATATAAGAGCATCTTGTCAACTTGATTGTTTAGTAATAGAAAAATAATACTTCAAGTGTTTCTTATTACAGAGTATAAATGAACAAAATCTTGCATTAACATAATATTTGTTTTCATCGTAAAATCAATTAAATAGTTTTTCATTCTAAATGCAAGTTTTTTCAAAAAATGAGTGACAGTTACTTCTTTGAATCCTGAATAATATCTCTCCTTTAGATTCTAGCTTCAGCAAACAAAACATTGTTTTACATTGTTTTACAAAACATCTCGTATGATATTGAAAAAAATATCCCATGTAAATCATCATGATAGCGGAAATGGCGAAAGCAAACAAAGTTTCGCGACAAAATTCTGTTTATTTTCAATTGTCAAAAGGTAGTCGCTCCGAGGGGAATTTAGTTGACCATTGTTATGATAATTCTGAACATTGCTGCCGGGCGGCAATACTTAGTTGTTACTACAAAAGAGTAACTTACCTTATTTGAAGTTTATCTGTCAAATAAAACAGATATTCAAATAAGGTAACTTCTTTTGTAGTAACAACGGTGTTCTATTCAACAATATATCTTTACAATGTTTTGTTAAATATCATAAACATTTAACATTTACGATAGTTTTACAAAAAGGTTCCATCATTATATTTATTATATAATATAGATATATATCCTCATTATATATTGTAGCTGACTAATTAATTTAATTTGTTCAATAATAACTTTTATGAATCTACTACTAGAAAGAATAAAATTTGATTGGCAACTTTTTACTAATATTTATTCTTGGAGTAAGATTGATAAAAAATCATATTCAAGTAATTGAATGTAAACGAAAAAATATATTTTAATTTTAAACAGCATGCATCGGAATATTTATGTTTAATAGATTATAGCAATTATTTATAATTAATGGATATCATCAGGAATATAGCCTGCATAAATTCTACCACAAATATTGGAATTAAACACCCTTCAAACATTTGTTTAACTATTTAACGTCACAACGCGCTATAATGCATTTTCATAATTTCAAACACTGTCGCATAATATTGATAAAAAAGGAATATTTTAAACTTTGAATTTTCCTTTTAAGTCTAATTAAGCTTCATGCGAAATTTATTATAACGTGATAAAGAATACTTGTTGTATATTAATTTACTTTATTATATAAAGAGGACGGAGAAATGCATTTACAAAAACGATTGATCTATAAATTAAGAATTTCATTTACTCAAGCGTAATGTCATTATTTAAAGTAAAATTTCTTCATTAAAAGTTATAAACTTGTACAGAAGACATAAGTGTTAAAATTTATTATAAATTGATACAACCTTAAGACCAGTTATTCCAAGGTTAAAGTCTTCTCGTAAGGGCTACTGGGATGTAGACAAAAAATACACGCAGATGTCGTAATAATTCAGAAAAGTAAAATATTGATATTAAAAATGTTTTGTTTGAATAGATGATGTTTTAATTATTTCAATCTCTTTATATTAAAAATAAAACGATTAAACGGTTCAAAGTTGGTCTCGTTATCGGTGAGCGCGCATAATGGCTTTTAAAATTGATTGAATTTGCAAAATATATTGATATGTTATTACGTTAAATTATTTTCATATGTTTAATGATTGGCGTTCAAAAATGCCAATATATGTAAATAAAATTTATTCGTGCATATTATCTTTGATCATAACATATTATTTATCTTTTATATTATTTTCATTATTCATAATATTAAACTATTTAAATTTTAATTAAAATACTGTATATTTATTTTCACTAAAATATAAATTTTATAAACCTATGTGTCTATCAAATATCTAAATTTTTATCTTAGCTTAACGTTTTTTTATTTTAAATTTAAAAAAGTAATATTTACTAAATAAAATTATTCAAATTTCGTCAATAACTATATTTTATTAATTAATTTATAAATTTTCTTCTTTCAAGTTTTAAGATCCGTTCTTTATTAACAGTATATTGTACATATTTCCAGTATCAACTTTAATATGATTACAGTTGAAACAATGCCGCAACGAAAATTAATTTTCGTTTCGTTTCATCATTTTTGGTTTATGCACATTAAACTGATTTATTTTGTTGAATATTAATTATACTGTTCAAAAATACTCTGTTAGTGTTCTTGAATCAAAGTATAATTATAATTCTATTATAACTTTTTTTTATTTAATACTGTATAAAATTTCTACTGTATTATATTTTAATCAGCTATATTCATAGCTGATTAAGTTTGTGGAAACAGTTATGTAATGGAAACGGTCGAAATAGAATGAAAGTGATTTGTATAATAAATAGCATTACGTATTACAAAACGATTATTATTCATTGTATTATATAATTCATTATGCTATATTGAATCATACATATATTGACATAATATTGTCAAAAATAAATTGATATTAAAAGATCAAATGATATATCTTAATATTTGGAAGCTATCAAATTTTGAAGAAAAAATATCCAGGATAGGTATTGACTTAGTACGTATTCAGCATGCGGCCTTAATACATTCGTGGCTTATATCAGCTACTCGTTTCGAGGATATATTGGTAGTTATAAAATAACATTTCAAAAATTAAAGAATATTTGCAACACACAATCTGATACCACTGGGAAACAAGCTTGTAAATAAATAATTTTTCATAAATCGTGGATATGATACATAAAATTCGTCAAAAATAATTCGTATAAATCAGATTTGTAGAACTGATTTTTATATTACGATTTAAGCTATTGTTATATTAATCGTATCGTAGTTTTATTTATACTGTTCTTCCATTTTTAATATATGATATTTTTAATAACTGGAGAAATAGTAAATTTTAATATCAGAAAAATGAGCACTCAAACGTATCGTTATTTAATAATCGTATTTAAAAATTCTTAAAGTAGTAAAGTTAAATAATTTAGTCCAAAACGAAAAATGTGGCTATGGGTATATCTATCGTAATAACTTGATATTTTGCCCTGCGGTCACGATATGCGACGTACCAGCGTAGTTTGCTGAGCATGTTATAATCAAACCTTCGTGGATTTTTCTAATCAAAAATGACATAACTTAATATATTAATCATGATAAAATAAAAACAACCTTGATGGTTAAACAGTCTTAAGTTATTGGTTGTAAGTCATCGTAACATTATAATAGCAATATAAGATTTCAGTTTATTTACACTTGTTATTCGATAACCTGTCGAATTCTAACGGCCTCCTGATTTATGACAATGTGACATTGATTTTTATATGTAAATATTAAAAACGAGTTCCGATCAATAATAAACACAGTTAATAACTAGGTATAATTTCATATAACATCAAAAAATGTTATAAATTATTGAAGTTTTAATACGTTTTTTAACCATGATAAAGCTTTCATATTAGACTATTTGTTTTATTAATTTACTAAAAAATAAGATATATCTTTGTGGATTGAGTTATGAATTACCACAATGTTACTTAATTAGGTCTGATAATGAACAATTTTAATATGTTTGTATTCATTAATTTTATTTATTTAGATTTTCGCCATGGTAGTACATTTAAAGCAATATTTATTTCATGTTAATTTTTTAATATTCTGTATCAGAATCTATATTCGTAATGTTGTCTTTCAATTAATATCATGTTTTACAAACTGCACTCGTAAATTAATTAAAAACAAAGCTTGAAATGAATAACATGAAACCCTATCGTTTATTTTCTGTAGGAAAGGCTAAAATATAACATATAATTATTATTTCTGGATTTTCGGAGGATTATATTGAATTCGTTCATGTTATCTGGGTTAATAATCTCTTGAATAAGTGCCCTTAGTTTGAGAAGACCTCACTTGAAATCGAATTTGATCAAATCCGAGCACATGTAGATCTCAAAATGTACTCAAGACGAAACCGATTTTGCATTTTAATCTAGAGTTGAATTGGGAATTTTCAATATAATGTAATAGTCCGAGTTAACGTTCAGAATCACTTTATATATGCTTTATACACAGTTTACTGACCACATTGAGGTTTTGCCATGCCATGTAAAATACTTCCGCATTATTGTGTTTTTTCAAAACTTAAAAATTTATTCGTGATATTTGTATAAGACACTTTTTATTATTTGACTAAGTTCCTTTTATATTATTAAAATACAATTATGTATTTGAAAAGAATTGTATTTATTGTATCAAAAAGAATGTCAAGTTAAAAATTCTTGCTGATAATTATTTGGAGCTTTTTAAGCAAAGCAATTGCATGTTACAAATACAATTAAAATATCTATGCATAACGTCGCATAACATTTTTTCGGAGATGATGTTTTACTATCCTTTCTCTTTATCTAAAAAAAAGTTGAGCGCAAATTAGATGTCTTTATTTCAGTAGTAGATTGCAAAGATCATTTCCGCATGTGTTACATTTAAGCATTCTGTATATTGTTTTATTTGAGTGCGGTATCGTTAAGTTCCGGCGTGACATTTATAGTTGCCTAAACAGGCTGCGAGAACACTAGCTATCATAAACAACGAAATTTCTTCTTCTCTTTCTTGTCTTTTGGTTTTTCCTTTTTTGTAATCGTACTCCAAAATGGTATAGATATCGCACATTAACTGTTATTGTTATTAACTTTGCATTTACATATGAAATCGTTATTAGCCTGGTAATTTACATATGAATGTAGGTACGCAGTGTATCGTGTGTATGTCCGTTTCATACGAGTGCGTAAACGTGGCACGCGAGAAGTTATTATCTCATTCGAGATGTGAGAAAAACACCACTAAACTTTGTTACCTCACATGAAAAGACAGTACAAAAACAAGAATGGACGTACGAAGAGTTAAAAAAATCGTCGCTACAATTCTTTACATCGCAGCACCATTTTCGTGATTCAAAGTGAACACAACTCACGCGAACATAGAAGAAAAATATTCGCGAAACATAAAAAAGCAAGAGGGAAGAAGTGTTTTCATCGTTTCTGTTAATTTCATTGATTCATGATATACGAGTATACTTTTTTGCTTCACGAACATTAATCATTAGGCATTAAGTCTAAACGGAGACCACTATTCTACAGCATCTATGATATTTAAATGGAACTATGACAACGAGTAGATTTAAACTGGATTGTAAGGCGATTTGTTCAAAGTGTGTTCACGAAGTTATGCCTTCAGTGCTTAATCGCAGCAGCTTGCATTGGCTTATATTGAACGGTAAAAATCTCTTTGAAACGAGCATTATTGGTACAATCTTCGAGTAATTCATTTTTCGATTCAAACTAGCAATAGTCAAGTCGAAAACAAGAACTGATCACGACAAGATGTGGTCTAAGTTCATGTTCCGTCGTTCTCTATTAAACAACGACAAAGAGCATATAAGTAACCGTAAATTTAGAGAATCAAACAAATACACATTACCCTGCTCACGGTCCATTTTAATGTTAAATTGGTATCATGTTGGAACAAATTGAATATTTACATAACAAGTAAAGCGCCTGGGTTCAAGGTCAAATGGTTCCGTTGTTCGGTTTAACCTATCGGCGATAAGCCTCTGGGATTTGTTTCTTTAGACGAATATTTTCGATAAATCGTTGAGTACACAAAAAAAACGATTTGGTTCCTAATGACATTTACATCGTAGATCTTGTTATATGGTATGGTTGAATGTTTCTTACGAATTTAACGACGGTCATATTTATAATTTGAGTATAATATAATCGATTTTAAAAAAGATTATCTGTTTTATAATTAATAAAGGCAGATATAAATAAATTGATCGATGATAGAACATTATTGTGTTTTAACAGTTTTGATACAGAGAAAACAGCATGTATAAAATTTATTTTTTTACAATAACGTGTGAATGATTTTAATCAATTTTTGAAAATTAAAATTCTTTCATATAATAAATTATTGTTTAAATATCATAATAAGGTGTTGATATTTTCATTGTTTTTGCACGTGTATAAGTTTTTTTCGTAAAGATTTAACTGTATCATGGTACTTCATTGAATATGATTCTCAACTAACCTCGAACTTCACTTTCGCGATGCTGAAAGTCTTAGCGGAGTCTATGCAACATTTTACGCAACCACGAAATTCATGCGAACGCATCGCGATGAGATTTCGCAACGCACATCCGCGAATTGTTTTCTGCATAATGAGAAATCTCGCGATGGTGTCGCCACGAATTTACGACCGCAAAACACAAGGCGCACCAAGTCTAATTAAGCATCGCTTGGAATTTAAAGGCGGCCAACTTTTCACTGCAGCGAATAAGCGCTTACCGACTGTATGTTTACGTAACCAAAGAATGGCCTTGAACTTCACTCTTGATGCTGAAGAATATTGTAATTGGCGTTGCAGCGATTGCAGACTTACATAATTCGAAAGTCAATGGAAATAAGCAGAGGTCGTATTACAACGTTTGTTCCTTCCGTCGTCGCTTTTTTACGGAATTGGAATAGCACGCAAGACTGAGTATTGGAGCAAAATTATGTGTCTCAGAGTTTGCCAAGTTCTTGTTCGCACCGCGTTCCGTTTAACGGTTCGGGTCTATTGCTAAACACGTAGCCGATCGCTTGCATGGCACTATGCACGATCGCTTTCGTGCGGGAATTCCGGCAAGGAAAAAATGCGGAAAATGACACTCCGTCATTACCGGACCTCGGCCGTCCGTTCTTCGGCTGGCGAATCTCGTCGCTGTAAGTGGATGATAAGCGCTGGATAAATAATAATTATGACCAAGAGCCCGCTATGAGAGCACACGAACTAACGAAATGAGAAAAAATAACGGGCGACACAAAATAAAACACATGCGTGAAAATTGCATTGAAATACAAATCATTGCTAGCCGCTAACGAGAGGTCCAATTGTGAAAAATTGGAGTCTGTGAAAGAAACTGCTCCAAAATGATACACTGGAAGCAAATTGTGTCATAACTTTCGTTTGTTAGCATTGGTATGCGCGCAATTCTGGCTAGCACAATTGTACACGATTTGAGAACTATTTATCGACACTGAGCGTTAATATCTTTTCGTCAACGACGTATCATTAATTAGCTGATCTACCGGTTTTATAAACGAATTATCGAATTCAATGAGTCTGCCGCGGGTCGGCTTTTTTGTTCGCGTGGATAATTGCGGTTTGGATGCTCGTGAATATTTATTTTTGCGCGGGATGCTTAATAGCTGTTAAGTTAATGTTTGTCGATAGAAAGCCTATGATTATCCTTCTCGCAAAGATAAAACGTGCAAAAAAATTGAACGTACTGCGTTTGGTTATGGGAACTGCTGAATATATGATAAAAATCACTATGGAATGACTAGGCAAATGCAAAAAATGCCCGCCGCAAGATAGCTCATTCTTTTTCCACGATAATCCAGGTTGTAACAGAATGTAATATTTATTACTATTTATATATTGGAATTCATTATAAAATAATTTTGTGACACACGAGTTTATCGACTTCGATCAACTTCATACCGATCTTAATCAGATCTGTTGGAAAACAGACGTATCAGAATCTTATTTGAATGTATAGATCATAAAGACACGATAACGCCAAAAAGCAAACATTTCTGTGCATGCTATGCATGACTAAATAATTACATCCGAGTATATCGTAATATGTCGCTGAATCACTACCGTATACATCCCAAAATCGTACACAATTTCTATTATTTTTCAAAATCTATTTCCAGGAACAATTCAGAATTATTATTTTTCATTGTTTATTTTATGACATTTTTTCATTATACGTTACAAAATTTTGTTACTTATTATTAATACAAGAAATCTGTTGTCGTCAATGTGATAAAAAAGTTATATATAAATTCTTGTAACAAAATTCCGACTTATGTAAATGTTAATTATTTAAACATGATATATATATTTATCCAGTAATCTCAATTAAACAGTTCGTATTCGTAAAACATTGAATAATATTATTCACAAACTTTTAGCTTGAATTATTTATTATCGATTTACAAAATACAAAGTTTTTGATGTTCAACAGGCCATAAACAAATACGTGAAATAACTTCTTTTGATCAAACGGAGATAATAAACCAATCTGAATTGAAATACATTTTTAATATGAAAATGATCAGTTTGATGGAACGATTCAATGCAAAAAGTAACGTGAAAAAAATCACAATCTAAAATGTTAATTTCAACATGGAATTTCATTGGAAATAATAATGATCTATCACAATTGCTAATGATAAAAATATGTAATAATGGGATCTATACTTTATCAAAAAATATCTTTATTGCACACCGAATAGCACGATAATATATCGTCGGTCGGGTGGTCGTGGCGTACGAGTGAGTTTTCATCCTTCGATGAACATCGATTCCTGAAAGACGATCATTAGGCCAGTGCAAAATAATCATTTTATCTTTAAGCATAATTAGCGAAGAGAACATAATTATTTCGCAAAGATATAATTTTTGGCGACAATTAGATCGTAATGACCATCTGGCCGAAATATTTGCACGCGATACATGCCACACAAACGCATCGATATAACGACATTAGGTGTGTTAATAGTTTATGAAGTAATCGGTAACATTTATTAAATGAAGCAATCTGCATGAAAGTGCAACAAACCGTATATACCGCAAACAGCTGGTATCGGATATAAGAGGTATTTACCTTAGGTCAACAGTCCGACAAGAACGTATTTAAGTAGGTAAAGTTTGTCACCCACGCGGATTTGAAGATACATGTATGCGTCATGTATGGGACATAGTTGAAAAAAATTTCTCTGTATTTTATCAATCAAGATTATAATGCGGATGCGGAAATATATATAATAAATTTCAGGCTGACATTTTCCGGATGCTTTTTAATATTTTCAAATTTTTCAAATTTTAAATCTTTGTATGAATAATCTATTATACAAATTGTATTTACTTATGAAAGAAAAATACTTTTTTCCTCTGTTTATATTAAAATGCATAGAACACGTTCGTTAGTTCGTAATTGACATGTGCAGATGGTCAGTAGTGGGCACACTATTCAAAAAATACACTTTATTGGTTAATATGTCAAAGAATTTATGAACCTATATTGAATATCCTTACGAATTATCACAGGATACACGTACATTATTAAGTATACTCTGTCTAAGATAACTACTAGACATTTTGCGATTCTATTACTATTATTGAATTAAATAACTTCATTTATAATCATTTTGTTACGAAAATCGGAGATAACGAATCTAGTGCTTTTTATGTTTGATATACAGGAATTGGTAGCGATTTGTTTCATCATCTCATTTTGCTATCTCATTTTATCTGAAATATCTTACAGTAAATTTGATTCTATCACCCATGCCGATATTTGAGTCAAAAGACAGTATGCTAAGTAACTTCAAATGTCACATAAAACGAGTATTCTCGCGACTGATAACGGCAGCAATTTTTTTGACTCAGTCAGGCGTGGAGTCGAATGCTCGGTTTTAATTCGCGATACCGATACTAAAGCCCGGGTTGCAATGTTGATCTCGTTTGATCGTTAATTAGGTAGTGGATGCACATTCGCGGTGTCGTATTGTAGGCGCCGATGACGCTGCTAGAGCCAATTAAAGTAGGAAGTCTTCGCGGAAGGCTCATTTATGCCAGATCGCGTGGTGGTGTTTGGGCGAACGGTGCATTCCGCGCATATCCGAAACTCGGTTGATCCGTCTGACGTAAATTCCACGAGTTTGAAGGCAAAATTCCAGGACAGAGGCAACGGCAGCGCAATCTCGTGGGGCGCCTCCTTTCCGTTTTTTCGTGAAAACCGATTTACATCGAACAGCGGTCGGGCTTCTCGTGAATTTAACGGGCGCTGATTTATCGCGTAACAACGTCAAGCATTGCCGATGCACGGGCTATCGGTCAAGCAGACGGCGCAGAGTTATGTAGAAGGTCATAAGAGCGCACTCGAAAGTCTGAGATTCCGCGGAACTTGATGGCGCGGACGGTCGAGGCAAAATTTACGCGTTTCTGTGTGAAACCCAGTTTCGCAATCTGACCTCAAATGCAAAGTAAACTGCAAACCATATTCGATCGCCACTAAGATCGTTTCCACTGACAAATCATCCGCGCCGCGCGCTGCCTTAACAGTGTTTCCGTCGTTTTACATTGCAAACGATACTTTCACGATTAATTCAATTTATTCGTCGCGTTATCACATTATTCAAGCTAAAAGGGCGATCGCTTTCTCAGCCGCACCAAACTCTAAGCAAGGTGAATACGGGTCAGTCTAATCAAATTTGAACCCAGGTCACTATTTCGAGATGAAGATTAAAACATCGCGCTGCAATGTCTTCGTATCTCGTTATTCAATTTCTGGTACTCTTCTCTTCGATTATTGATCAACTTAATTAACTTCTACGCTTTTTAAATTGATATTCAACCAGATACGAAGATTAATCGATATTCTGAAAAAAGAAAAAATCTCTCATTAAAAAGAACGAATTTTTCACCTCACTACAATCCCTAACTAAATTATCTTGTGTTTTGTCAGTTTTGTCAGCGATACATATATTCGATCGCAAAGTAAAATCTTTTTTGAAATTCGTCACTGCGAGTTTTTCGATAAAACTTGACTGTTTGAAAGTACGTTAGGTTATATAATCCTGTCAAGTACTAAGCGATAACGGTTTTAGCGTAGGCGCAAATGCTGATATTATATGAAGATTGAATTCGTTCTTAGGACAAAGTGACCATTTTCTTGCTTGACATAATTCCCGGAACAAGCTTCACAATCTTTGGCCCATCATTAGTTGAGTAAACATCGTAAGCCGTTATGCAATCACGGTCCCATTAATTTTTGTAAAAAACAAATCATTGTTTCAAGTTTATCGCGAGTCTCGACAAATTATGTAATCTTGCGCAAAAGCACCCACTGAAACAAAAACAAAATGCATCTGGAAAGACGACCATCCGTTTCTATCGATCATTTGCGTGGAGACAGGTCATTGTGCCAGTTGAGTCAAGGAGAAAGAAGTAAAGAAAAATGAAAAAACTGGGAACAAACGTACAACAATGAAAATATATTGAAATCCTAGAACTGAAGCACCCTGCATTTCCATAATCCTTGCTTTGCTGCCGAAATGAAGTCATTATAAGTCACAACGTGCCGTTATTCAAGAAATATATTTCGGCACGATTTCAGAGCGTAAACCGTTACACCTAAAATCATATCCAATTTTTGTGATCACGCGTTGACAAACATTTCTGAGCGATGAAAAGATAAATGTCGCTGTTATCAGAAGTCTTGATAACAAACGGTTGACAAAGCGCGAATTGCCGTTGTTGCGAGATAAAAGTTGGATCGGATGTAGTGCAGTGGCTTTTCAAGACAAACTTGTCTCGTAGGTTCATTTCGTTCCGACAGCGTTGCACTTTTCTAGCGAGCAAGCTGCAAATAAACTGTTTCGTTATTGCAATGAGAGAAGCGGTGGCGTTTCTCCTCAGCTGGAATTCTTGCCGTTGTTGTGTGAAACGACGCTGTCTTTCGCACTCGTGAAAGCATTTTTCCACACAAACACATTTGTTTCAATCCCCCGCAAAAAGCAGCGGTGATCATTCTACGAACATTTCGCTTGAAAATCGAACAACACAGCTATCGATTTTTTGATGCAGTTTACTAACGCCGACGAAGGGTTACTATAAAACGAGGAACATGTTTTTCTTGTGAAAATTTCTGCGACTAAAAGTTCCGTTGTTTAATATTTGAGGCCGGATTGTGCGATGTAAAGAGTCTTCGTGCAATCAATGTAATAGGAAGAGAGGCGTTCAATGATGAGTGTTTCATCAAAATTTGCTCATTAATAATTCGTAAAGCTGGTTGCGCAGAATCGCAAAGTGAAACAGCAATCAGGTTTATGCGTGGTTGCCTCTTGCACCGCTAGAAAACCCATAACGACTTCGCGTCTAGTATTTCAATTTCACTCATTCGATCCTTATTCATTTAGCTCAAAACATACGATGCAGTTCACGGCAACGGCATTTTCTTTTGGCCTGGCCGTAATATCGTGGAAGCACAAGGCTTCGCGCAAATAATCAAGGCAAAATATGGATTCCCATGGGAACCCATTGGACTCTGCGTTTAATTGAGTAGACACAGGTTAGGATGACATCTTTGACAGGGAGGATATCTGGCACAGACCGCGCGCGAAAATTACGCGGTTTGTCATGAATGTCGATGTCATCTTAAGGGCTGATGTACCCGCATGAAGTTTGTGGGAGATTGCCTCTCTAAAGTAATGTGGTAATTAAACTTTAGCCGCGTTACTCGCCATTCCTTTACTTCACCAGTGTCGCGACGAGATTAATGATACAGCGACACTGTGAACGCCTTCGTCTCATCCTCTTTTTTCTCACACGTTTCCGCACATCAGCTCGTCGGGCTTTTTTTCGTCGCTTTCGAGGCGCGCGCGCACGTTCAACTTTCATTAATAAATAATTAACCTAGAAGATACCGTACGATACCTGACAATTTAATCGCCGGTTATTTATAACATTCAATTAATGCACTCTGCGATCGTATAGGTGTATAGATCGCTCGGCATCCAATCACTGATCGGTTCATACGTCCACGATTAAGACTATCGACCGAATTTATCTTAATTGCGCTAATGCTTATTAACCGAAAAAGCTATTACTTTCGCGCGATTATTAAATTTACTCAACACGAGACTTTTTGCCGATTGACACGCCGGGCGTCGCGCTTAATAATAGAGGGAGCCATATAATGAATCAAAATTTGTGTATCATCAAATCTATATACACCTCCTTTGGGACGATAAAATCGTTGTAACGCGCTTTGGCGCTTTTTTCCCCTGTTTGCATAATATAATCGAGCATATTCATATCCCGGTTGGGCGGCTTTCATATCATTACATGTTAATTATTTTTCTTTTCCCCGCATTATAATGGACTGCCTCGACGGGCTTCATAAATTTAGTTATCCCCGCGCTTTCACGTGCCTCTGTCTTCGTCCGTACGCAAACACTATCTCCGTCTTTCAATCTCCCCGTCAGCTCTTGTCTTCTCTTTTCACTCTTGTTCTTATTAGCTGACGCAAAATCTGGCGTTGCGAAAATTTCGATTGCCATCGCAACTCTAGCTGCGCGTTTATGTCGTCCGCTTGGCCTTTTTTCTCGCGACGTCGCATTTTACGATTGTTTATCATATTCGCTGGTCAAGTAATCGCCAGCCTCGACTTAATGAAGTTTATTACGATACTCACTTTTACGCCAACCCTTTGAGTGCAGAAGTAGATAACGTTATGGAAGTTGGAATCATTTTGATAATGTCGCGGAAGAAGAAAAAAAAACGCTCCGGATGATGTGTTTTAACGATTTCACGCGGGATAGGGATTGCTTGTTAAAAGTACGACAGGTTCTTGGCGATGAAAAAATTTCCTGAAATTATGATCGGACGATAGCTATCTCGACAATTTTTATGTGAACTCTTAATCCCCCACTTGAGCTTTTTATCATTTCAGCTCAGCTTAATGAAGGCGCTAAGCGAAGTTTCGTGTGGGATGTGTAACCTGAGCTACAAAACCCTCATAGTTGTTTTTCAATATTTTTCATGAATCATAAACGATTTATTTTTTGCGCAATAACTCCGCAAAAGTTATTTATCTTTCTGTAAAATGTGTGAAAAAATCATATAACATCTCAATATATGCATACCATTGAACTCGTAGGTGACTCTAATTCTGATAATTAACAATTAAAATGGGTATTTAATTGAAGTAATTAAATGACGTAATTAATTATCCTATACTTAATTATGTTACAAAATTACGTAATCAGCATATTCTGAATCTAATTCAATGTAATACTAATTAATGACGCTACTATTTGATGTTTACAAATTCAATGTAAGTAGCGTATAATTATGTTAACGCGTTCTGGAAAAGTACATTCAAAAGAATAACATTCTCAATGTACGGTTGCAATTAATGCGCTTCATTTTACAAAATATGCATAGCTTTTTTCATAGCGATCCAATGTCTGGGTTCAAAATTTGAAATTATCACCGCAACATTTATCATCGACAATCTGCCTTCGTATATTCTCAAAATGTTTCTGCACATTCAAACAAATGTTGGGCATAATGACCTAATCATTTTTCGGTGCACCAAACATTTACAAATAATAACAATAAAATTTACATGCAGTTTTCAAATCGGTCGCATAAGCATGCACGGTTGCATTCAAATGAATCGCAAAGTATGTTTAACATGTAATATTAAAAAAGCACTGCTAGCATAATGGATAAAGTATGATCTCAAATAGAAGATTCTCAAAATGAGCAGATTATACGCAGAAAGTATAATGCACCATAAAAATTCCAAAGAGGAACGTTCTCATAAGGTAAACAGGAAGAACTCGGTATGATCTAATAGGACATTACCCTCACGTGTTGCAAATAGGATTTGAAGCATTATTACGTCATTTTGATACGTATCAATGATATAAGAATGATCTCATTTTTATTTGTATGAAAAACATTGTGAAATGATCTTCGCACATCAACAACCTTACTAATAACGATCGGACAGTTTCATTTGCAATACATGAACGTCCCTTATCAGATCTAATAGAGATAATCTCTTTTACCCACGAAGATATACATTCAGACATTCCATAAATTCCGTACATTAATTAACGAAGGAAAACGATAGCGAGTCTTCTCAGAGAGCCCGTCATTAATTACCCGCTAATTAATTTCGCCAGTGTTAAATTGAAAGAGGCGGTAGAGAGAGAGAGAGAGAGAGAGAGAGAGAGAGAGAGAGAGAGAGAAACAGTCTTAGTGACAATGAAATTCGTTGACTTATCGATTAGTCTGAAATGTTTTTGCGACGCAAAGTGCTGTGAAATATTACGCTTTATCGTAATAATGCACACTCGCATTGTAACGCACGATATTTGCATATTTCTTGAAGCGGTAGTGGCAACAGCTACAGTTCCATTTGCGCATAGGCTGTTGCGCGAGGAAATACACAGCTGGAACAACTTTTACGTATCAGACGTGGGTACGTCTGCTGCTATGATGCTCTTCAGAAACGCGTTATCGAATCTTTCATGGAGATGCGCGGTGGGCGCACGGGTTAACTCGACGCCTTATAAAGCAGTCGTTTATGCGAATTCACACGCTGAGATACATATAAATGTGTGGAGTACATGTTCGCAGAAAATATGAACATTATTGCGTGTTATCGATCATCTTGTCCGACGCTTAAATATTCCAGATCGAGACAAGCAGCGCAGCACATCGTTATCTGGCACCTAATAATTAGATGAACGCGTTGGTAGACTTAGCGCGCGATGACAAACATTCGTTTCGAGCTAACGAGCGGAAAAATATCATTATTTCAACGAAACTCGGAACTAGTCGTCGAGCTAACAATTATTCTTTCCTACTTCTCGAATGATTACTCTGAGATGCATTTTAATCGTCAATTTGTCAGATAAGAGCATTAGAAAGATCGTGAGTTATCGTTTATTATCTCGCGTAATTGTTTATTACGTCAATATTGCGGAGTCTAATTTGCTGTGATTGCCTCACATCGAACGCATAATTGCACGTAATAATAAGATATAATTGCTTCATTCAATTAAATCGTGTTCAAAAAGCAGATTGAAAAAATGACACGCTAGTCCGCGTGTTAATTAAATTTTAATGTTCGCATCCTAAAATTCTTGATTAACGCTGTATTATTTATGAAAATATTGCGACTATTCTGGTGAAATTATACTCCGAGAGTTATTCACGTATCCACTTAACCAGTTTCTTGTTCAGGATATATATATATATATATATATATATATATACGTGGTCGGTCATAGCGCAACTGCTTTACTTTGACTTGTAATTAATTGATTTTTTTGTCAAACGATACGTTCGTCAAAGCTACCGCGCACTGCCCTCCCAGTTCTATAGCCGTTTGTTAATGACACCGGCTCCGTCAACATCTCGCGGTGTCGAAGTCAATTGACAACCGACGACCCCATGACGTAACACAGATGAGATGACTTTTAAAATGTCGGCGAACTCGTTTTAATGTTATGCAGAGACATGCACTGAGACTTGCAACGCGAGGGTCATAATATTGTTGCTTATCTCATCATTGAATCTAATTACGTGATATTTAACTTGTAGCTTTCTTGCTCTCTTTCCTATTATTTCCTTTTTTTCTACATATTTCTCTGAATGCGCGTTGCTTGATTGACAGATGAAACGAGATCCAGGCGAAATGGTTCTTCTCACATTAGTTTGCAAATCCGCGTGAAATAAAGAGAGGTGTGAAAAACCGGTGCTTATCTTCCTTAAATTCTCTCGCAAGGTCGTGGGACACTTGCGAGCTTGCCACGGAAGAGCAGTTACGCGCATAATGACACCAGCGGTGCACTGATTGTACGTCATAATACGCTTTTGCTCGCGGCTTCGCGTATCGTGTCCTTAATTCTACCGATTGTACAAACAGGAAGTAACACGTTCGTAACAAGCGCGTTACATTTACAATTCAAAATTGTGCACCGCCTCCGCTGCCGATGTTGCTAGCCGGCATTTGATTGAATTTTCTCTAGAGAGATCAGCTCGGTCCTGCCAGAGCTCAGTTGGATCCGCAAAAGACATTTACGGATGTCGAGAACTGAATTGGTTTATTGGTTGATTGGACGGAAATTTACGCCAAAGGCATCGTCTGTATTACGCTTGCATTTTGTTGCTCGAGCAAGCAAAGTGCCAACGACTTTTTCCTCGACCTTGTTTTTATATAGAGCAGTTATTGTCTCTCACGCGGCGCTTATAAAATTATTTCCACGTAATTGACAAATTAAATTGTTACTCGAAAAGCCATTCTGTTAAAGTTATTTTTGCATGTACGTCATTACGCGATTATTATGTGTGTCTTTATGTTTCAGCATAAAGAAGATAGCACTATTAACTAGGACTATTTTCCTTTTATATTTTGTATCGAAGTACTTCAGCCTTGAGGTTGTTGTCGGACACACTGTATCGTCACGTATATCATTCTTCAGCTGCAAGTAAAATCAGCATTAATTGCTTGATGATTATTGCTACCAGAAAAAATAGTATAAATGTTATTTCGCCATAACAACAATTAGCGTTTTTGCTACTTCATTTTAATATTATAGACTTTAATTATATTTTTATTTTTTTGTTAATATTTTTTTGAAACTACTTAAATGTAAATATTTAAACATTAAGAAATTATTTTATCAAGTACAAACGTTGACCTAATTTGATCTATAATGTAAGATTATATCAACAATATCATTCTGGAAGAAAATCAGATAACTCGAATTGAATATTTATGCCAGTAGAATAAAGTTGTAATAGATCATAATCAACTAAAAGCGAACTGTACTGTAGATTCTTGGAGTATAAGTACAAATATATGCATAATGCTTGAAGGATTGTGAGCTGGTAATACATAAAATGGATCCACTTGAGTTTTATAATTTTGAATAATTAGGAATTTTCTCAAGGGAAGTCTTGTTTTTGTAAGTTTAGATTAGACAGTGATCTCACAAATCTCAAGAAACTTTATTGAAACATTATTTAAATATTCCTATCTTAAATTCTCACCGGGACAAACTTTTGAACTGAACCTTTCAATGATTTTAAAGAAAAAATGTTAAATAAAATACTTATTAATATCAATTGCATAATACTTATTTTGGATTTTCATGACGTTATGTCAATTTAAATTCATTTCCATATTTTATGTACGGTAAGAACCTCATTGTTTGAAAGTGTATAATCCATATAATTAATTATTTCATCGTTTTTCAATATCAATTAAAATAATTTAAAAAAAAAAACATTTTTCGTTAGAACATTTATTGTAAATCCTACACGTTCTGAATGTTAACGTTAATATAAGGTAAACGATAACTCTTCAACGGTTCCAAGACAGAATCAAATAAGCTTTCTATGAATCATATTGGTCATGAACTGCCCATGAAAACCATTAAAGGCCCAATGATGAAATCTACATGAACTATTATATATTGAACTCTGTTAAGAAGTTTATAAAGTTCGCGATACGTAGTTTAAAGCAAACGTATTCTTTGAAAATAAAAGGAATTTTTTACAATTTTTTCTTTATGTGATACAGAACTAGTATGTTATATTGATAAATTATTGCTGAATCGACATCTGCAACTGAGTAATGCTTACAAGGTTTGAAACATAATAAAGTAATACAAATTGATTAATATTATTATCTTATGTAGTGATAAACCGAAATAGAACAATGAAAATTATTTCCTACTCCAAATATAATTCAATGTAACCCAATACTCTAATAAATTAATGAAATACATTTTATAATACGCGAATGAAAACATATTTTGGAACTTTATTTCGTTTTTAAATTTCTTTGACAATAATTAATAAAATGTTGATAAATGAAATGAATCATTTATCTGTAAAAAAAAAGTACCATAGGGCAGCCATCAGACTTCTGGCATCTTCAGCATTATATCCTTACGAAATCCGTCCATGGCATGGACCCCTGTCGCGTGCTTGTCAAACTTCGATTTTGACTTTTTCTTGAGTATGTGTTGTTCTTATTTTCATTCTCGTATTTCTTTATTTTATTGTCTAAATATAGAGTGCGGCTGTAAGAATAAAAATATATTCATTATGATTAATTATAGTTATATATACATTAACTTTTATGCATGTATACATTTTTATAAGTTAAATAAAAAAATACAACGATCGTTTATTCTACAAAATTTAAACCCGAATCGTAGTGTTTCGCAAAGTGTCTAGATATTAGAGGTTATTGAAACTTTATAGAGCTTAATTAAAACATAAAAAATGCGCTTCTCTCCATGCAATAAAACTGAAATCCCACAAAAAACTCCGGAAACAAATTTTTTCATAATGCGGAGTATCTGGCCAATGGCAATTTATTGACCATAATTTATAATTTTATATGCCACCATATTTGTTTATGTTGCTAATTTGCAAAAAATGAATTATCCGATTAAGTCACTATGTAAATTTTATTCCACCCTGATGCTTCTGTGGGCATTCAATCAATTTATATTTTATATCATCAACAAAGATACTATAACCAAGAAACATTCATCCAGAAGTAGCTAAAAACTGAACTGAAAGTTCGGCCACGACAACATCATGGTTATTTTAGTTACCACGGAAATTAAATCAAACTTTTGCAAATGCTTATCTTGTAAGCCGAAAGTTATCGCTAGAGAAAAGAAAACTTATCTCCGCTACTTTTAAAATGTTATACACGAAACTTATCTTCGTGTGAAGTGCGAATTGTTGTATGAGTTGTGCAAAAATGGTGACCTTTCGACTAGAAGAAAAGAAACGCTTATTCCTCAACATGATCCACAAAGTTCTTTTTCGCGGGTAAACCTTGAAACATCGTTTATAAAGCGTAAACAGTCGCTGATAAATGCAACGCGTTTAATTCCGAGAAAGTCTGGGAGCAAAAATTGCCACGAACCGTTTGCACGAATAAATAATGAAATGGATTTTTCTCGTGGTTTGATGAATGGTCGCACAGTACAAGATGTATCGCGAGCGATACCTCGGTTAATTCAAAAGCTCGGTAATAATTTCGCGGCGGTTGACATGGCACAAGTTCGTCCTGGCGTCTTTGTTCCAAGGCACCTGGTTAATCGTCTTAGAGTAGTCATTATTGTGGCCCGCCTGCGGCGGATTTTTGCCGTGCTGATGAGTGCGACAGACCCAATGGGATAATGAAACGGACATTCAGGCTATTACGCTGCCAGGAAGACGCAACTCGAATTTATTAGTAATCACATGCGATACTGTCGCGGAGCTTGCCTTTTAATGGTTCATATTTCAGTGTGTCCATTAATGTTAATGATGACCATCCCAAACGAATGAGTCGATAAGCTTTCGATTCATTGTATAATCCGATCCAAGATTTAGTGGCTCCACGAATTTCTTGTCCCGATTAACAATGTTTATGTGCAGTTATGATTTTCGTGACGCCGGCAAATCCGATTTCAGTATTATATCGGCAAAACCAATGAAACTATTAGTGTAATTACACGCTTTTCGTCGATCCAATCTATCACGAGAGATCACAAATTACTGCTTATATTGCTTTAGTTCTTGGATCGTTGAAAAAATCAGAACCGGTGTAGCGTATAAGTAATCTCACGCCCTCATTTACATTTTACGTGTGGCTTACTGAGAATTAGCGAATCTTTTAGCGCGTTTTTCCCAGCCAGCGTACATAAGCAATCTGCTTCCCGCTGGAATGATTCGCGCATCAATATTTAAAGGTAACTTAGAAGGGTAGCTACAAATTATATCGGTGCTTTTAATAAAGTGAATATAAATATGCTATTTTATCTCCTTTTTCGCGACCCAAGATTTTTTGTCTTTGACAAGCGAATAAATGTCACGCGCGGAAAATGGTGCGGTTAGACCGAATTAATAGATAATACAACGCGAATGTAATCATGTGTTTAATGAAAGCATTGCAGTTTAATGCGTTTAACATGGTAAAACGGCAGATATAAATTTCATTGACTCTGCTTGATGATATAGCTATTTTAATCTTCTTTTCATTTTTTCTTTTTTTTTAATTAATTCACGACGTGCATTTCTTTGTTTCAGGTAAGCTATGAAAATGCCAGGCGGCTCCTTTTACCTTCTCCTATATACGTAAATCGAGGTACTTATAATATATTGTTAAACGAAATTTCAAATTGTAATTATATGTGTTTCCAATTAAACCCAAGACACAATTATATTAAATTTACATTTAATTAAAATTAAAATCAAAGTTATGACCGACATACCTAGAAATTTATGCGATTATATACAATGATGCGTTCGAATATGTCAGTGCAATTGTTAGTATTGTTAACTAGTTTCTACTTTTTTTATATATATATATTCGTGTCATAAAATATAATACTATAATTTATCGAACGTCGTATTGTTATGGTTGTAATCAATTAACTACTTAACATGTAAACTACATTTTATCCAGAGTTGCAATAATAAAAATAACAATAAAACTCGATAATAATAATTTATAATTATTTTTATGTTTTTTAAATATCGAAGGATAAAGTAATACTGAATTATTATGAGAAATAAACTTATATCATGTAACTATAATAACTATAATAAGGTACACCAAAAACTTATTCAAAGTCATTACTTAGAAATAGAAAAATGATGAAATATAAAATGAAGCATCATTGATGCAACAAAATTTTAACGAATTAAGAACTACTTAAAATACTAACAAACAATCAATTGTCTTGATGTAACAAGTTCTAATAGATTTTAATAATATCTAATATTCTCTTTGCTTAGAAATAATGGTTAAAATAACTATGAATAAATTTTCCGTATCATTAGCAAACTTTTAACAACTCAATAGTAAACATACTAATAGTTCATTAAAATTTGAAAATACTGTAGTTACGATGACGTCAATTTATATAAAAAATACATTCTATTAATTCGTATAATAAATACATTGTGTAAATACACGATTCCTCAAAAAAAAATTCCGATGCAACAAATGCATTTGAATGATTATTAATTACTTAATTATAAAATCAACGAATGAATAATTATTCATTAAAATACAATGGTGTTAAGTATTTTATGCAATCGTCGCTAACAAGATACAACAGCAAACGCCCATGAAACAATGTACTGAAATGTTTTGGTTTCATGATTAATTCATCACCTAATAAATAATTACAGCACAAGACAATCAAAACAGCGACGTGAAAAACGATTTTAAATGTAATTTGCCATGACACAGTGACTTTGTGAACCTTACACCCTGACATACTCCGATTATTAGAATTGGAATACAGGAACTCGTTACAGCATTATTAAAACTTCGCAATTTTTCTTCTCATCCTGAACAAGACGTCCTGAAAGAGCATATTGTTTAGCGTCAACGGGAATTTGGCATTCGCAGATAAGTACACGGCTCGTTGGCTGCGTCGAAGCTAATTTACTAGTTGAAATTAAATAACGCTGAATGAACGAGGAGAAAAACAATGCCGAACCCAAAGATCTCGTTCAAATTACTCTACTTCCCACACCTTTTTGATGCCAGCTATAAAATTCGTTCCGAGATAGACTAGTGCTGTCGCCATATTAAAAACAGTTGCTGTAAGCCAAACAAGATTGACGTTGCCATCTCAATCGAGTTTACGACTTTAGGCTAAATGATAGCTTTTCCCGCGTGTTCATATGAACGTACTGGAATAATGATACAGTTCGGCAGATCGCGAAGTTCTGAAATTACAAAGTATGAAATTCATCGAATGAGTGATATTCATATATCAATTGCTCATATTAATTATATATTTAATAATCGGAAACGTCTGGCGTGGCGTTTCTCACAGAAAAGAAGTCATCACGAGACAAATTACGAGTTGCACTTGTAATTTTGACGAAGCCGTGCAAACTGGCTGTTGCGCCGGGCCAAATAATAAGAGCGAGGAGTGTTGTACGGCATGAACATCGGCGTCGCCTACACTCGGGGCAGCGCTCATAAAACATGCAAGCCGTGCTCATGATTGCGATGCAGAGTCTATCGATTATTGTGGCGGTAAGTCACGCAAGCGAGCGCCCATAGAAGAGCTGGGCTATCAAAGGTTGTGCCCGAGTAACGCCTCATTGTTGACAGGGGCTTATCAGTCTTATCACCGTCGACGCATCGTGAGTGAGATGCGCCCGAGTATCTCATTACACGGCAAATTGTAATGTTCCGCGAACACGCATCGTTTTGTCGCTTCTGGCGAGCGTTTACCTGTGCCACCACGTATACTTCATACGGCACATCCGCCCCGTGTGTGGCGCACCTCGACTCGCCAGTGATTTATCGGCCTTTTTTCTTCGCGCTTCGTTCGATCCCGCGCGCATATTCACTCAGCCTCGCTCGATAAGAGACTGCTGGAATTTCAGCCTCCGGTATAACGAGCACTTCAACAAACAACCACTTTTCCCGAGCCTTCTTGCACTTTTTCTAGTCGCGTAAAAACCCATTCAAATATCCGCGCCAACTTTTCGTCTTCACGCCCCAGCCACTCCCACTCCGGCGGGCGGCGTTCCTGCGCTGCCTGGGCCGAATGCTCAGTAGCGCATTTTTTGTCCGCTTTTTTGCCTCCACTGCCGCCGTTTTCTTGCTCCTTTTTTCACCGTCGTCGGCTTCTGATTAAACTCCGCAAATTTATGGCGCGCTCTGAGACGCTAAAATTCCTCACAGCTTATCGCACTTGCCAGGGTCCGACGGATTATCGTGGCACGCGCGCGCTTCTTTGTTATCCTTAAACTCCTTTGCAAGCCAAGTGTATACCCCTGCGAGTCTTATTACGTCGCGACGATTTGCGGCGCAAATTAACGGCAGCAAGCTGCTCGGGATTAGACGCTCGAACAAAAAATACGCCTCGCGCGCCGACCGATAAATTTGCATTAGCCGCCACGCACCACGCAAGATTTACTTAACGATGTCTCGGCTATTTATGTGTCCGACCGCTCTTTGCACTTTATTAAGGGCGTACAGCGGCCCTAAATAAAAGGTCGCGGTGACTAAATCAATTACCACGCAGAAGTCCTTCGTCGCTTAATTGCGAGCCGTCGCCAGATCTGCCAGGTCCCTTTAAATGCGCCTAATTGATAGTTCGTAAAATCATGCTAATTGCACACCGATAGATGATATGACAGCTGCTTATTATTAGTCTTATCACTTCATATTTTCTTGTCATCATATCCAAACGACCGCAATTTTAACTGCACATTCTCGCTTAACCTCGCTGCCAAAGCTCATTCGACTATTTGCTTTTCCAGGAATCAATCATAGGTTCCTATACCACTACTGTTTTCACAATCCGCAAATCGACAATTTTCTCCGCTTAGCGCTCACCTGCCTTATTTGCTAATAATAATTATTTTTCCATATGCATGGCGCGTAGTAACAAGCTGCTGGCCGCTCACCGCCGGCTACTGTCCGCCGTGATTTATACTCATTCCACGAGCATTTTCATTCAGAATGCTCTTTTGTGTTGGTTAAGGTGAGCGCTATATTTCGTGTAACTTGTCTATTATTTTGCGTTCGAGGTCGTATATAAAGAATCGACTAAGTCTAATCGCAGTTGTAAACGAAAACGATTCGGAATGCCGGGTGATAAACAACCCTCGTTTTTCCGCGCTCGTACAAATAACTGTAGTCGTGTCACAGAAGTCAAGAAGAAAATTGTCGTTCAAGTGAGATATGATCGCAATCGGACATACTTTTTGACCCGCTTCGAACTGACTTTCTTTATCGCTCTTGTTTGTATGCACTGCTTTGTAACCAAAAAAGGAAATGTTTGAGATTCATTATTAAAATCATCAAGGCGCCGTTCATCCTTGCCAAATTTTTATTTAATTAGATTCTGTTTAGAAAAGGGTGTCATATAAATAACAATTTACTCAGTGAATTTTATTTTACTTTGTCTGAGACCGGCATGATACGGTAATATAAAATTTGTTTTCTTTCCTTTGGATATGAAGTAAAATAATTTAGATAAATATTAAAGTGCTAAAAGTTACAACAACTTTCATTTATATACACAAAAACATCGTAAAAAAGTTACATGAATCCTACATTAACTTAAAAAATACATGAATTCATGAAGCTATTACATCAAAATTACAAAAAATTTATACCGTAATAAGGTATATTTCTATAGAGGACTATTTTCAAATGCAAATACTTCTGGAATGAGCGAGAATTTGAGTTTAACTTTCACTGCTGAGTTTAATTTATTTTTATATCGACGATGCATTTGCTTCTTTTGTTTCCACTTTATTGTTCTTGTCAAATAAATTAAACTTCAAATAGAGTTGGTATTACACCTTTCTATTTTTCATATTATACTTGTTTTTATACTGTCAGTTATATGAAAAAAGTTTAATTAATAAAAAACGCAGTAAAATTTCTACACGATATGAAAGTTTTTTAACAATCTGTACTATGTATTTCAAACTTGAAGTTTTTTGGCAGGTATTAGTGTTTCAAAAACATATATGTTTTGAAATATCATGAGCCCAAAAGTTGTCTTTCAAAAAATAAATATTGTATTCGAAAAATTGTATTTGTCTAAAGAAAAAAGCTTGAAATATTTTCAGTAAATTTTGGAGATGTTTGCATTCAAATAAAAAATATTTCAACTCATTTTTCATGTAATCATAAAGAATAACATTTATGGTTTTTACAACAAATAATCAATTACTACTTGATGTTAGATGTTTCATAAAAATTCTTTGTAACGCGTATTTAATGAAGCAGAGTTATAATTTCCAGTTTTTTTTATCTAGATTTGCATATCTGCATAGTTTTAATGATAGCCGCGGGTAAAACTGAATGTAGTTGTGAGTTTGGAAGTTTCGTTCAACACCGGTTTTAATCTGTTAAATTAATATAAAAAAAGATGAATATTCAAGTAAAATATTTTGATAGCTTTCGCATAAGAATTCAATTACTCTTGCCACAAATCAACTTGTCTTTTGAAGTAACCGATTAATGAATACAAGATCCAAAGCACAAGACCACACCACGATAGAATTCTAAGTACCTTACTATCTAATCAGATCTTGACTTGTTTGTCTAGTTATGAAGAAGATTCACGCAAAAAACTATTCCGTTCATTACAATCGTTATATTCATTGTCATTAATAATTATAAATCAATTTTTTATAAAAGCACTCATATTTTATGAATGCTTACAAATTAATACAAGCATTGAAAGTATAATCCATTACTTAATGATGAAATACGCAGAAACTTTTTCATTAATATATTTAAATAACAAATCGTATATAAGAACAAATAGCTACGAATTAAAGTTATAATTTGTACTTTTTTGCAAAATATACCACTGTTTATTGATTTTTTAAAATATATTTATTTTTAGAGATATATTGCATGCAAATAAAGATATTATTTTATAGTATTAACAAACATTGTACTAACTAAACTATTCTAATAAGGATGTTAATTCTTTCAGTAACAGTTTTGTATTGCTCGAACGATAAATATTGATTTTGATGCAATTCATTCGGCAGGATCGAATAATCCTTATAGTACACCGTACACCATGATGCACATAATGAATGGTTTCGTCACGTTTGTTCAAAGAAAATGATACGAACACAACTAAAACACACAGAACACTTAAAATAGAAATTCAAACAATCATTTGCAAACTCTATACGGTAATAGATAGCATTAGACACGGTGAGAAAAAAAGTGCGAATAATTACCAATTTTAAAACAAACATTACAAAAAAAATTTTAATTTTACGAAATCACGAAATCACAAATTTTTGCATGGTAGATTGTTCATTTCACAAACTGTTTGACTATTTTTGGTATAAATTTTTCTATTTTTAATATCAACTTTTTTGATATATCTATAATCTATAATGCCCTAACTTCCATATAAAATTTGTAATTTTTATTTTAAAATTTGTGATTATTCAAACTGTTTTTCTCTCGCTGTAGCTGATATATGAAAATGTAGAATTATTTGATAAATAAACTAGTTCAATTTGTCTATTGAAAAATGATTTGTTCATAACATGTTATTATTTGCAATTTTTATGAATCTATAAAATAAAAATATTGCAACAACTTTACGTTCAGAAAAATAACATTGCATTCGCTATGTTGATAAAAGTATCTAATTTCAGGAAATCAAATATGAATAGTATTTCATATGCTTTCGCTTCCCCTGTGATAAAATATCTGCCGTCGAAAATTCAGTAATTGGCTTTTTTACTTAAAGCCTAATAAGACCATTTGGAAGATCATTGGAGCGATTTAGGCAAGGTGTCGGTCGTTGATCATTTGGCGCACCCTTATTGGTCGGGCGCTTGGCTTGGTATGCGGACATGATTCGTTATCGGCCGCGGGGTTAAGTGTTTCCGGAAGGCGTACCCACTGTCCTCTCTCTCATTCGTCTTTCACGTGCTCGTCGTTTTTCATTTCAGCGGAAGTTTTTATTTCTTTGGCCCTTTTTGTCGACTGAACGAGACTCATACAGTGTGCAGCATATCGTAACATTGCCATAAAGATCAATCGGCAAAGCTCGGCGTGAAAGATTAGTCACCGCAAGCGACACAGGCGCTAACCCAACAGGTCAACTTAAATGCCACGTAATGACGGATAATTGCGAACACACAAAGTGTCCGCGCCACGCATGGCTCCCGCGTAGAGAACTCGATTCTTGTCAAATGTTGCGATCATAGTAAAAAACCAATAAGAAACTGTTCTAACTTCGATCTGTCATAGTTAGACGCTTCCTTGCCGCGGATCATTTGTTACGCAATTATTTCTATCTCGCTGCCTTTTTAAATGGCTCGGCATGACCTGACAATTTTGCCATCATTTTTCAATTATCAGATTTTCCATTCGGGGTTATCTATCTTTCAATTTTGTGTTAGAATATTTCTTTGCTGTTTGATTTAAAATCTATTGTCAAAACATAGATAATATTAAATTTAGAAGTGAATACGTCTTATTACACTTTGAGATATCATTTTTTCGCTCAGTGCGAATAATCAGTGTGACTTTTCAAAATTATTATTGAATCAAGACATATATTTCCTCTTAGTAATAGAATATTAAATCACTTAAATTACGACTGTTGCCAAGAAGTCAGCTCAAAAGTGCTGAAAGACAACGTTTTTGTTTGAAATATGTTAGTTTTCAATGTAAGAAGGAGATTTTATTTAGAATGATGATTAATAACTTTTTCTATAACTAAAAACTGGTTTGAAGCATATCTTTAAGCTTATTGGTGTGTAAGTTTCCAACACTTTTTGTCTAGTATAATATCATTTATTGACATAATTATAGACTTGGGTGGTTCGGAATTATAAGAAACGCATCAGAATTAATTTGAAGCAAAAAATACAACGGAATGAAATAAAGATCATTGAGTATAAAACTTTATTGAATAATTTTCACTTTTTGATCATTTTAATTTTCCTTTTATGGCAATATTTCTGATTTTTCGAAATTTTCTATTAAAACACATTATTTTTATTTAAATGCTAAACATAGTTTTGGAATATGGTTTGAAAATCAAATATCATGAATTAACTTTTCAAATCACTTTTAAACTTTTACGAATACTTTCAATGCACATAATAATTTGTTATTCATTGAATAATACCCGACTACATAGAGAATAATTTCATGAACTGTACATGTTTATTCTTTATGACCGCGTGGAATATATATATTGTTTATGACGCTGGATATATATTGGCGTTGGGCTGGTTGACTGTCTGGGAAGAATCTGGATAAAAGCTGGATATAATTTGGAAATTGATCTTGCTGATTTTCTGGAATATGTCTGGATATTAGTTGGCTGAGGAGCGCGCTCTGGCCTAAATCCAGACGTTATCCAACATATGTGGAAATTTGTTTTAATAAAAACCGAAAATTTTATATTGCCTCCTCGCAGAAAATTCTCCTTCGCCGCCGGGGATTGAACATTTGTCTCCAAAGTAGTAGGTCACGCCGCTGTCTACCGATTTGTCGATAGACAGATAGGGTCGATCTTAATGGACTATTCAATCATCTGAAATTCATTGTACATATGCACGTGTACATAAATATATATATATATATATATTATTTATATACACATAAATATAAATACATATTTATACATATGTACACATGCATATGTACAATGAATTTCAAATGATTGAATAGTCCATTAAGATCGATCTATTTTATAGATGTGCGACAGATCGGTGAATAACGGCGCGGCCTACCACTTCGGAGACAAGGGTTCACAATCCCTGGCAGCGAAGGAGAATTTTCTGCAAGGGGGCAATATAAAATTTTGGGTTTTTTATTTAAACAAATGTCCTCTTATGTTGGATAACGTCTGGATTTAGGCCAGAGCGCGCTCCGCAGCCAACTAATATCCAGAGACATATTCCAAAAAATCAGCAAGATCAATTTCCAGATTATATCCAGCTTTTATCCATATTCTTCCTAGACAGTCAACCAACCCAACGCCAATATATATTCAGCCGCAATTTTTCCACGCGGGTGTTTTGAAAAATTTATGGATTAATTCGACTATAGTGATTTAACAACATTAATAAACAAAATCTCTAACGGTCTTTCTATTCGTTTTTCTGAATAAAACATCATGAAGAAATATCTTATTTGATAAAATTTTTGAGCGATTTTTATTGACAATTTCAATTTTATTGTTTATTCTTAGAAGAATCAATCATATGATACCGTTTCTGCATTACGATATATCAAGTTTGTGCACAGTTTCAATATATATATTCTGTCGATTTTGTGATTGAATATAAAATAAATGTCGTTCTAGCATATATGTTTCTTGTATTTCATTGTTTTACTATAAATAAAAATTTTGAGACATGTAAAAAATAATTCTCATTTATTATAAATTTCAACTTCTATTTTGCATTAATCATATCATTTTTTATGAATATGGTCACATTGAGACTAGAGCAAGTAAAAATGGAGATCATATTGCATATATAAAGTATTTAAAGTTTTCCTTACGAAATGATTCAGATTTATCCGTTAAATAGGATGAAATTATGCATTTTAATTTAGATTAGTCAAGAAATTATATAATTTTTCCAAACCATATCATTATATAATTTACTAGATATTTAACAGTAATTATAGACTTTTTATGTCAATAGTGTTATCTTGTTAATATATTAATATTTATTTATATTTTACGTTAGTGCTTTTGTGATTGCAAATTTTATTTCAGATTTTCTTATTTGAAGGAATTTTTTATTCATCACGATACAATTATTCGTATATAATTTAAATAAATAATAAGCAATCATATATTATTGTAATTATATACATTAACATTATAATTATAGGAATCATTATTTTAACTATACAAATACAACATTTGAAACGAGATTAAAGCATTATAAATGATTTATTGATAAAATCGAGCAAACTTGTTAAATTAATATATGTATAAAAAGTATTTGTTGAATATTCGTCGAATTGTTGTTAAAGATTAGTTTGGAGGAACAACGATGCAAAAATCACTGCAGTAGATGAAACGTTGTAAAGTGAAACATATTTACATACAACAAGAAAGTATACAAGTTGAAGTTGTACAATGAAAAACATAGCTTGTACAATTATACTTGCTGTCAGTGGCTGCCGATTTTCTATAGCAACGCGAGGAAAATTTCACATGCAAACATCAAATCAAAAATCAAACATTGTTATTCAAGTTTCATTTGCGTATTTTGAAAAGAAAAAAGTATAGAAATGGTAAAAATATTGTTACATAAAGCTCAATAAAAATAATCAGATAAATTTGTTCGTCGTCATGAAATAAAATACAAAATAACGCTACAGTTTTTATGAAAACTCATTTCTCGTTTTATGAACAAATTTAATTTGTCAGTTTTTTTAGATCTCTGCATGTTTGTCTTTCTTTTCAATATTGAATTTCTCTCGAAATTTGTCTTTACTTACATTTTCTGGTTTATGACTTGTGTTATGTTTGCGATGAGATTTTGACGCATTTGCAATAAAATGTTCTGATGCCTTTATATCAACCTATATACGCCTCGACAGGTAATTTAGAAATGAAATATCCCTTTAGTGAAACGTAAAATAAGTTACTTTTTCTCAATAAATTCGTACGATCCACTGTCCATATTTTTTGTATTAAATTGGATCAATACAATATTTTGTGAAATGTTCATATTAAAACATCGCGCTTCAATAAACAAAATTTAAGAAACGTTCGTTTCTCTGAATGAATAAATTTTATTTTATGCACGAATTTCGAAAATCAAATAGATTATTTATAAATAGTGTAATATACTAACAAATACAATACAGTTAACATAATTTATGAATAATCATGCATTTCTGGGGTAATATTTCATTTTACGTTGAAGAAACTGATTTTGCTAATCAACGCAGTTATATAATATCGAACGGTTCGAGAACTAACGTAATATGAAACAAATGTATAAAAAGATGAATGAAAGGAAACTGAACTTATGGAAGAAAATAAATGAATGTATCTTTTAAGTTTAATTTATAAATTAGTTCACAAAAGTTTTCTCGCAGAAAATGACTTTCAATAAGTGTATCGCGCAATCATTGACTTCTAATTAATTTTACTTGTAAACATGATGCAGCGTTCAATTAGTGTAACAATCAATCATCAGAGACTTGAACCATGAAATGTTTGATAAGTCTAAAAAAGGTATTCAGGTCTGAAACGTTGGCGACTATTAAATAATCGGAATCATCGTGAAATAATTTATCCAATTCCACGAGGCATCCATGCGATAAATTTACAAATTCATTCCGCAGGCGTGATATCGTTCCGCTGAATGAATGCCTAATGTTGGCGATATATTTTTAATCTGAATTTTTGTTGGTGCTTTGCACGTGCCAAGAGCCTTGCCAATTGGTTATCGCCGCGTGAGACCGTCTACAGCGTTTCGGAATTTAATACGCAATCACCGTATTGGGATCCAAGCACCAGTTTATCCTCTAAATCAAAAATCGGACGTAATGAGATTGGTTTTTGATGTCATAAAATTAAGCTAAAGGCGGCCTTGAATATGTATGCGAATTCAATGAATTGACATGTATACGTGAAAGTCAAGGTTTTCGCAACATACCTTGTAAATACAATTTAGTAGACTCATAGCTATTGAACTTAGTAAGCTATAACGCTCATGGAAATATAATTTCCGGCCCAAGAACTCGTCGGAATTCGTCTTTATTACTCTTGCGAGATCGCGTTGTGAATCTTCCTCGTACCATCCATTTAAATAGTAAGTATACAGGGAGGAGCCAGCTTCATCGCCCGACGCAAATTATTAATTCAGTTGGTCGCGGGCACGGCTTCCTCATATGTGATTATCTAAATCAATTGTACGGTCACGATGCTCGGACACATATCTTGTTTATATACGATTACACTGCCACGTTAGTGTGCCTGGTGATCATTATTGGCGACGCTACAACGCCCGTCAATATGCCATTTTACAACATTTACGCGACCAGACGACAAGCTCCTTTAGCAACTATGTATGCGATTACTTTATAAAATGTAGCGTTTCAATTTTCAGCGTCGCTGGACGTTAAAACTAAATGACTATTCCCTTTTTCAAGCACAATGTTTATCGTTGCCAAGTAGTCCATCGAGTTTTATGATTGCCAATTTTTTTAATTGCAGTTGAACACGGTATCAATCATTTTTTAATTTGTTCAACAAATTTCAATTTTATTCCAGAGCAATATAAAAATATTCATTTTAAAATTATTTAACCAACAAATATTTAAACACAAAAATACATTAAATAAGTGGCTGTTCAAAAAACAATTCAATCTACGTATTCTCGTTCAATTCGCGTTGTCCTAGAGAAGCAGTGTAGCCGCACACATTTAATATCAGCAATAGTTATTGAACATCATTGATTATTTTCCGAATTGCGTTTCCAATCTTCTTACACAATCATGTTAGTGTTTCGTTCGATAGATAACAAAAGAGTGCCCTTTGCGCTTGTTCGTGTATTGAATTGTCTGTTTTTTGTCAACTCGTGTTGTGTTTAATTTTCGAATATGCTTTGGTTAGATTATTCCTGTCAGAGTATCTGCGAAACTAGAACAAAGAGACACAAAGCATAGAATGCCCAAACAAATGACTTTTAATGAGTTTCGCAAAAATTCGTTGCGACGAAATTTCAACAGTTTCGATTATTGCAGTTATTATTTTCGCACCGTGATCACATTGACAAATAACTGTAAATATAGATATTTCAAATTCAATAGTTTTTCTGTTGCTTTTGTGATTCGGTCATGATGCTAATATAACGTTTTTTTCTTCACCCTTGTGTACAATTTAATCATTATTTCATAGAAATCTCAATGAAGTGAAAAAAGTATGTCTATCTCGACTTATCCTCGAGGTAGATGCTTCGGATTTAAAAGGCGTGGTGAAAAAATGCGAAAAAAATCAAATTAATACGTTCTCCTCGGTTATTTTCACAATAACCCCCAACATTTTATTCAACGTTTAAGAGTTGTCGGTCGCTTAAATGATGTAGTATTACAACTAATTTTCGTCATACGACTGCAGCATGAAAATGAGATGAGTTTCTTCTTGTCCGCATGACGGGGCAGAATGATGCTATTAATGGAATGAATAAGGAATATAGGGGCGCTTTCGGTTGTCGAGTTCTTCGGTACAACTTGCCACCTGCTGTAAAATTTCCATGAAACAATACAGCTAGCATTAATCAGCCTTTCTTGCTCATTCACTCGTAATTCAAGCAGCTTCCATTGACTTTGCGAAAGACCTCGGGCAAAGCGGGGCCACTCCACGCTCTGATATTTAACGATCGTATTTTGCTCTCATTCCCTTTTATCTTTGAATTCAAAATTGCCCTATTAATGTTATTCAAATTACATCTGATAATCAAATGATCCTCTCTTGCTAATTCAACACCAAAAATACGTTGTATGTCCAATACCCAAAATACATTTTTTGCTCTTAATGTTATTAGCAAGCTCGAGTTTGTAAGCGCAATTCCAGCTTAATATTAGCTTCCGTCTAACAGCACTGAAAGAAAATATCAATTGCCTTTACTTCTTACAATTAATATAAATGAAATGAATTTTTTGTCCAAACAATTTTTCTTGTTAGAAGCGTAATATTCGAGTGACAAATTGCAATAGCTTATGTGGGAAAGAGGCGAAACGAAGAAATATGGCGCAGATTTGGCTTTAATGGAATTTCATCCGGGCAAGCTTGTGTCGAAACGAATTTTCTGTGTCGGGATACTCAGCTTGAGAATAGACTACTCGAGTGGCTCGCCCTCTAAAAGACGTCATAGCACGATATCTGCAACCGAATTCACGATTTAAATTGTTTCGTTCGACAGAATATATCGCTCCGAGTTACAAGGTACGCTCATATATTCACTTAGAATTCACCGTATAGGGAAATTCTACTAATGATTGTGCTATTTTATCAGGATTATTGGAATTTGCCCGAGCAGAAATCACGAGGTCACAGATACGGCGACGGTGTGTTACGCTTTAATGAATAAAACCATAATTCTCCTAATGCAATTTGTACATTGGATACTAAGAAAATCGCTAAATTAATTACGCAATGTTCATAACTTAAGAATAGCTCGTTCAAATATTGAGTTTAATTTTTTTAATATGATTACATTCATCGAAAAAGATTACTACAGATTATACGGTTTACTTTCACTGCAAAAACAAATGAATGGTTTAAATTTGTTTCCATTATTAATAACGGTTGACAGAGTTTAATATTTTACCTTAAAAGAATAACGACTTTTTTTAATAGCAATCGTTCAATAATTGAACAATGATATGTCATAAAATAGGTTTTTCAAGTTTAATTAATTTAAAAAATGATGTTCTAGTTAACAAGATTATTCTTTAGTACAAGAAATGACGCCATGAAATTTATTTCGTGGGTGTGGGAAAGGCTCATTACAGATATGATTGTTAAATGGAAAAAATCATGCTGGATGATTAGAAAGAGCATTAATAAATGTAACCAGCAAAGTGGCAAGAATCCTGTGATAAATCAGGTTTATGGCAACCATAATTTATCTTTCAATATTATTGTCAATTTATAGGTGTTAAAAGCTTTGAATTGATGTTGGCGTTCATGCAGTACGCGTGATGATATTCTTCAGCGATGAATAGTTTAGGGATTAGCCGTTGAACAAAAATTTACGAGCAACTACCTCCTCGGGTCATAAATTGGCATGCGAACAATTGACATATGAGTACAGCGAAATTACAAAAGATGGTTGAAAAAAGTGAAATTTATTTGTAACTCACCGTTACGTGATTTCCATTAGCGTGCAACCGCATTGCTTTGAGTTCGATATGGTTCGGCCACGACTCAACAGAGAAAAGTCGCAGGAAGTAAGAGCGGAAATAGCTTAATCAAATACTGAGTAATTTAATTCGGCCTTTAAAGTTGTTAAGGTGACAAGAACGAAACCCCCAAGAATGGAGAGCGATGTACAACAGTTGATTTTATTTCATCGCAGCTATAACTCTCGCTTTCCTCTTCCTTCATTATATCGATCTGATGAAATAAAACTATGCCCTTAAGGATTCCGGCTCAGTGGCCAGACGATGTATTTGCAACGAAAATTACCGTATCGAAGCGAGACAAAAGGGTCTCGCCGGAAGAAAAACGATCGTTTCCACATAGAACTGCGCATCATGCGCTGAGAATACAAATCGAGGGTTACGTGTACAGCATGCCGACTTTTACTCAAACTAACCATTTCTCGTGGGTTAAATTTCTGCGACGTTGTCGGCTGACGTTGACCGATGCCGCGGGAAAGAAATCGAGCTTCACGCTTTTTCCTTGCGTTTATTCAAAAGACACTATAAGACATCGAAACGCAAACGCCCCCATTGAATATTTATACCACGTTTTTCAGTTTCAGCGCATTCATTGCGGTTATATTGTTTAGCAAATGCAATAAATTGTTCTATCGTTATCAGTTGTTAGACGCAACTATTTTTTCATTCTATTTCTTCGGATACGGTGGCATGACCAATGTATGGTAATTTTGAGTTCGGCATAATAATTCTAATTCTGATCTTGTGAAAAGGAAATTACAGGAAATGATAGTCAGAGATTAAGTTTCGAATCGAATTCTTTGTGTAATACTTGCGTGAACAGTGCTGATGAAAAATCGATCGTACTTCTTAGTAAGAAAATCTGTAACATCGCTCGACTACTTATAGGTATTGAGTATAACAGTAATTAATTAAAACATTCGCAGCCCTTTGACACGTTGCGCTCTTCACCTACTTTCCTATTTCGAGTGAATAAAATCAGGTTTATTGAGACTTCGGAAATTGAAGAAACCGAACCGGAATAACACGCCAACATTTCGATATCTAATCTCCATCATGATGGGTATTTTTACCTGTACAATCTAATTACTATATTGATATCTTGGTTTACTTGGAAACGAGTTATGTTATCTACGTTACGGGAGAATCGGGGAATCAGTGCCATTAACACTTGTGTGATGTAGTTACACTGCAACGAGCACGTATATAGAAATCAATGTAATGTATATTTAGCAAAGTCAAATCTAACGTTTAATGACTTTTCGAGAAACCGATGCATGAAATGCAACAAAGACTATCGGCAGTTGGAGTGATAATAGTAATTCTAAAACAAACTTGGACTTCAAGGCAACCCGCAACGTATTGCCTCAGATTCATCAAAGGACGAGTGACAAAAATGTCTTTCATTGAAAAAAGCTGAACTTGTCCGGTGAATGAAAGTAAATAGAAGACTCAGTGTCATTAATTAAATTTAATTTTGCCGCTTCTACTTGAACACATTAATTACAGGAGAATTGAAATTCTCGGTTGATATAAATTAGTTATTGCTGAATCGGCATTTAAATTGATTGAATAAATCGTATGACCTGAATGCAGTTTGTATTGCAGATTTCACGAGGAAAATCAAATCTCAATGAATGTTCCAAAGTCAGTAACTTCGAAATCTTCACGTCTCAACAACTTTGACGAGATTAAAAGCTTGTAACTTCCTGGCGCATGTTAGAGCGATTACCGTATAGACATTTGCATTTGGAAACTCGACGAGGTTTCTTGTGAAACATTTGTGTGACCAATAACGGCCCATTTTGTCAGTTGCATTCCTCGTAGATAAATCTGTCTGACAATGTCATTTTTCGCTGGTTCACGTAGAATTGTACATGTGCGGGCATTAATTGCTCCGTTGAACAGTGTTGATATTTCGCCGTGACACGTCGTTGACAAGCAGTATTGAAATTCAGAGAACCAACGTACAAACCAGAACATCGATTTGGGTCACGTACTAAGATCGTTTCAGCGTACACCAACTCTTCGATCGGTACTTGCACATGTACAAAATTATTTTAATAATAGATACGACAAACATTAAAACGTCACTTAGTTAATGTTGTGCGTGCAGTATATCGTGTAGGCGAGGCTTTTGACTCAGATTCAAAAACGTGTTCTGCAACGTTTAAGAATAAGATCGTTTGAATGGAGCCGTTATGTTCGGGGATACCTCCGAAAAACTTGGGTTTGACGAGACGTCGACCGGTTCTTATGAACGTAATGAGCTCTCAAGTGGTACGTGTCTTGCATATACATTTGGATCTAAAAAATGACGCGTATAAAAGCAAATTAGCTGACGTATAAACTCAGCCATAAAACTCGTTTATTCATTTTTTACATTGTTTTGCTCTACATTACAAAATCTTTGGGCCTTGAATAATTAACTGAACCTTGTCTTGCAGATTAAGTTATATGTACAGATCTAATTGATAAAAATCAATTTAAAAATCATTTTGAGTAACAAGTCAACTAATGTTGATTGGATAAAATTTTTTTGCACTTTATATTAAAGTGTCGTGTTCATTGTGTTAAAAATGTATTATCTAACTGATGAGAAAAATCTCATTAGTAATTCCATTGGCTAATTCATCGATGAAACATCAGGCATTCGTTTAAATCGTTACAATTGATTACAAATACGAGTTTTATTAAGGCCACTGAAGTTCAAAAGATTCTCGTATGTTGTTCTAATTCCAAAATAAGTTTTATTTTCGATAAAACTGAAAGAATAAAAAACTTATGTATAACGTCATTAATACAATGTTGATCTCGGAAGTTTCAGAACAATTAAGTTTTTTACTACTTACTCTATTACTGTAACCAGTGTTTTCAACATTAACTGCAAAAATAATTGATACTGTGGTTGCAAACTTTCCGTCATGACAGAGAGAATAATCGTTCGATAGCATCTAACAACGATATATACCAACACTTTTAAACATTCATCATACTCAAAATGTTCGCTTCGATTACATGTAACAATCTTGAATTGATAGAGAAAAACAGTAGTGTATAATTATATTAAAAGTGCAAACAAGGAGAAAGAGTCTATAATCGTTCAGTGTAACTTCTTGGCAAATTTAAAACTTAACACGTTTTCATGTTATTTGACAGGTACCGGTTTCTCACGTCATTATGTATTAGGTAATTGATAAGAAGTGCAACGGATGCTTGCGATATTACTATAATTTGATCATTTTTATCATTTTTATTTATCACAATGTAATAATGAATTCTCTTGTTTACTAAACAAATTATAATTTATGTATTTTTACAAAGGTTCAATTGAAACAATAAATCTTTATTCGCGTAAATTGCAGCTTTTGAAAATTACATTCTGAAACATGATACCGGTAGCAATGTGTAGTTTTTCTGCACATAACAAATACTAATTTTTTTTTAATATCGTTAATACAAGTAATAATATATTATTATCTCATTGGTTAACATAGTTAAACTGTTTTTACTTCAAAAGTCAAAAGGTTTTTTTCGAGCTCGCAATAATTCATTAACCCTCAACAATCAACGCCATTCGTGTTTCACATCTTTAACGAGTCGTTAGCAGTGCAATATCGTGCGTATAAATTCTTGCCCTTTCTCTTTTTGGCTACCAAATTGCGCATGCAATGGCGCATGTCAAATGTGTGTCAATACGATGGTTGCATTGTCAATTCCTCGCGTGCGACATACTAGTTCTCAATTACGAATTGTTCCCCGTTTTCGGAGCATGCACAAATTCGAAGCTAACAACGAGCGCAATCGTGATTCAACGGTAAATATATGTCGGGATTATAAATTGCATGGCAGAGCTATTAATGCACCGCACAGTGCCATTTTTCGGTGCCATCTAATTTGACGACTGCACATTTTGCATAAGTTCGAGGTTTCATTGAACTTGAACTTATTTACGGATTTGACGGCAGCACACCATTTATTTTCTTGCGCGACACGAAAATGGCTGCATGATTATGCGTTCGATATAAACTTCGATCGTTATATCGGGTTCGATTAGAGTGACGAAACTACAGATCATCCGTGCCAGTGTCCATCTATCTTCGCGTAATCCGCAGCATTGTCTTATTCAGCTGTGCCTGCTATTCACCCTTCACATTAGTTTTCCTCTGTTTCAGCTTTTCAGGGTCTACGTCCTACGCGGTGTTCGTCGTATTTTCGTACAGTTGAATGTGGCAGATCGTAGTAACGACTTGCGATAACAAAGTATCTTAGCGAAAAAAATATTTGGCCGGAGATTCGCACGCGAACTTGCAGCCACTCCTTGCTAGTCGAGATAACGTCGACAACCCGACTCCATTTCCCAATGAAACTTGCGATTCTATCTTCGCGAACCCTAGACAAGTTGCGCGATTCGCGACATTGGCCATTTTTGTTTTCAATATTTGGCAACTGTGGAACGACATATCGCATAGCACAATCGCTCGATCTTATGGCGTTATCGCAGTATTTGTTGTTGCATGAGTTACTGCGCGACCGTGTTGCCGATACTCACAGCCGCGGCGGGGATTAACACAAGGAAACAAGTATTCCTATCCGAAATCGAAGTAGCGTAGCCGAGCAACAGATTGTGCTCGATTGGGTAAGCCGCTTCAACCTAAAATCCGTTTTCGTTCTCACTCCACGTCTCTTCCTACCGCATCCGATATTGTTCGGATCCTTTCTGCTTCAACCATTCCGCTTATCCGTCCTTTCCCTCTTCGTTGGGCAAAATTTACTAGCGCAAATGTAACGGAGTCTACGGTATAAGCAATATACCACCTTTTTACGTCGTGGGAACGCGAAATTAGGCCAAGTGTGACTAGAAGATTTCAAATTTTTCACGTGTTTATGAATATAAACGTTGCTTTCTTTAAACACTTGTTTTGATTTATTAATCAACCTGCACTTATGCTTCTAATCTCTTATGAGAGAAGCATAAGTTAGTCTCGATGTTTTGTTGAAGTGTTGTTTATTATTACTTTTTATGATCCCGATGGACATTTTTGTAATAGTTCTGTTGAGATAAGTGAATGTATCTTTAATGGTTGTAATAATTGAATAAAGTGCCATTTTTCCCGTAATTTAGATCGTTATTTGATGTGATTTTTTCATCATAATATTATCTTACTGAAAGGAAGTGAATATTTAATTCATAATAACTAATAACAACAAGGCTTCCCATGATGCATGTTATTTGCATTTCCTTAAAGTAAGATTACTTCATTCTGTAATTACTACAAAAACAGCGTGTGAAATTATAATGCGTCTGCTTCAACATATTCGTTATTAATTACATAAGTTTATAACCATGAGAATATCTTTACGTCTACTTTCAAATGAAATAAAAATTCTATACCACTATTTATCATGTAACACTATAATAATATACTAATAAAAGTTTCAGACAAATTCTTATAATGCTTCTTCGCATTTGATATGATTTAATTGCAACTCGGAAAACTGGATTTCCGAGAGCATACTTCGTGATTCATAATCTTTAATTAATTAAATGTATCATTCTGTTATTTTATATAAAATAGCATTCAACGAGGAATACAATAAAAGTCTTCCTTAAAAACTACAAATAAAATTGTTTTCAATTTTGTGTCTGCGTAATATTAGTTGGTTTCCGTTGGTGTGAGTTTAACATCTAAATTTCCTCCATATAGAACTTCTTAATCACATTACGTATGCTAACCATGTTAATACTTTTTGAATTTTCAATATAACTAGTCGATCAATTTCAACTTTGATACATGAAATTAAAAATCGATTAAACGTATTAAATAAAGAACAACTATTTAGGATTATTAATATTTTAATGACAAAGTTTAATCTGTGGTATTTTAAATTTAGATTGAAAACTTTAAATATTGGAAAATAAACCTTTTATAAGTTAATTAATTATCTTTCATCTGAAAACTTCAAGTTGCCGCAAAATGTTGATTTAATTATTTATTAAAAAGAAAAGTTATTTAGCTGGAATAAAATATGCGTAATAGCTATTATAACCTTTTTTCTATATTCTTATGATTCTTCCAATAAGTACTTTATCAATTCAAATTAAAAGATGTTTTAGCTTATTATTATATAATCAAAAAAATAGCTTATAAAAGTATTATATTATAAATCCTGATAGTAAGAAAATCTTTTCAACTATGTTATTAAAAAAGTATGCTTTAAAAATTGTATGTGTATTTTATAAATAAAAATATATAGTGCTTTACGATATTCGAGAAATAATTTTCGCAATTGAATTTCTGGGTAATGTATTTTGTCATGTGTGATATATTTTTATCATTATTATATTAATAAACTATTTTATGAAATATTTAATGTTTAATTAATCCAAATATGATAACGATTTATGATTATTGCATAAGACTTTACAACACTTACTGAAATATTAAAACCTCATTCGGTTGAATGTTATCGCAAAACGAAATATTCCCATCTCTTGCTGGTTATACTGACCTACTTAAATCAAAAGCTTTATTTCGAAATTAATCAAGATGACAAAGCTGACGAATTCATGTCCTTAGTCCTACAAAGCAAAGTCCTAGTATTCATTCTATCTTATTATTTGTTTAAACGGAGTATAAAGCAAGTTACCGTTAACAATGCTCTTTTCTAATTCAGATGAATCCTTGAACTCTAAAACAATCCAGCAATTTCGTATAAAGAATATTAATCAAGTTATTTAAAGCAAATTTACACGTGATAATTTTGAAAATGGAGAAAACTCAAATTATGCGATTTAGGAAAATGATTCTTAATACAAAAATATCAATGTGCTCATCATACACTAAGAAAAAGTGATCATGAAAAATTACTATTTAAACAGTAACCTAATCCTATAATACCCATCAATTAAAAAATTTTGATTAGAAACAG
>JABFQD010000019.1:0-58847 GCA_022817045.1 Psix sp. ZL-2020
AACTGATAAGATCAAATTTGCTATGTAAGTTGAAGATTAATATATTCAAAATATTTGAAATGAAAAATTATTTTTTTTATTTTCATTTTTATAAAGATATGAATCAAACTGGATCGCTCTATCTCAAGAAATGAAAGCTCTATTAAATATTATCCAAGTACGGTGTAACAGTCAATTTAAAATCCATGCATTTGGAATAGTTATATTATCGCTTGACACTTATATGAAGGTATATTATAATTAATTAAATTTTATTCAACTATTTCTTTTTCAAAGTGGGAAATCCGATATAGATAACGCATTGAAACTTTCTTGAAATATCTTTAATCTAATTTAAGTGTAAGTAATTAATTAGCTGGTAGTGCCCTCTCAAGTCCAATTAAAATTCGTTGTCGATACATCACTGAATCAAACGTTTAAGACGCACATCTTGTCTTCATCAATCCGTGGATCGATCGTTCAGTTTATTCCTTTACTCAAGTTATCACTCCGATACAATCATTATATGATTAAACATTATCATACAAGCTTCATTTATGATTATGAAAAATATCTTAACAGACTAATTCATAAATACAAAATACATTTAACTTTTCAGTCTAATCAGAATTTTTTAGAGTTATTTTAAAACGGTTTAATTTCTTTTTCTTCTTTAAATGTCTGAAGTAGTTCTACACACCTTCAATTAAACTAAATATATTCTCGTCATTCTAGCCTATTTATGTCAGATTCACCGCACTGATTTTTTCCAGTATTTGTGACATCTATAGCATCAACCTTACATGACTTATTTTACTATGCGTCGCCGTCAAGACTAGAACTCTCATTTCATTATTTACTCCTACAATATGCATGCATTGAATAAAATTGTTTAGTGTAAGTTAATATTAATTACAAAAAATAAATAACGAAATAGTTACTCTAAGTACAGATAATTATAATTTGAAGAAATACTTATTCGAAATAGAAGAAATTATCATTTTGACACATCAATCAATAATTTATTTAATTATACAAACTTATTCGATAACAAACATCTCTCGGTAACCAAAGTTTTCAAAAATCCTCAAAATGACATAACTCATCAAGTGATTCAACGATTTGAGTTATATTTATAGTTATTATACTCATACAAAGTCAAGAATTGACTGAAATTTAAATATTATCGAATAAAAACACATAAATAGCCATGTTTTTTGATACTTATTTCATTCTTTCAAGACCACAGAATCATTAGGGTAGGCAGGTGATTAGGTACTTCTTCACTCACATTTAATGAAAAACATTCTAGTTCAGTTTGTAAGAAAGATTATTTTGCTAGTCTTATACTACGCAATATTCACAATAATAATTATCATTGTAAATTATCATTAACACGCCAAATAACGGCGCAATTTCAAATGCCAAATAATATATCTCATCAACATCGAAATAACAAGATCGTACATTATCGCGAACCTGCTGAAGAATTGTTTGATATCTCCTGTGTAATAACGTGTTTTCAAGCATTTAAATTTTCAGTGATAAGATCAAAAAACTTTCTTGTCAACAATTTTCTGTCTTAAATACTTCTTTGAATGTTTTTAAAACGTCAAATGAACCACTCCAATATTATAAATATCTTTTAATAAGGGGATCAATGTTTAATGATTCTTATATTAACCGTAAATACAAGTGACAGAGCATCTGGTATGCAAAATCTCTTTATGATAAATTATATCGTAATCGTAGTTCATAAAATCTAAAACTCAGCATGCAAACAACCTGTAGGATTAATTTAATTATATCTTCACCTTAATTTATTGTGGTCTACGATAACTTTGAGATAAAAAACACCAAATTATAACCTTATCTTTTAAATAACCATTTAATTGCTGAGCATTATTTTTCAGGTAATAAATACTTCCTTCCCGGGCCTAATAGCGTTCGGCTAATATATGCAATAAATTTTAAGGCTTCTTTAAGTTTTTGTTTCAAATCCGCGTCGATATGAGTATCGCTGATATCAGTATGCAAGTATAAACTTGTGAATCGCGTTATAATCAAGTTTTAACTATCTTAAGTTATTTCAATCAATAGTTTCGCTATCTCGGCATGTCGGAAAATAAATATCCAATTAAACAACTATACTTACAGAACGTGGAAGTTGTCTTTCATTCCTTGAAATATAACAAGTAATAAGAGCATGAGCTTTATCTAAAATTATATTGGAATCATCATTATTTGCTGGAAACTCTAAATAAATTACTTCATAATAATAAATTTTGCAGTTTTGCATATTAAGCGCCAGTCCAGCTAATCACATACGTTTTCTAAATGAAAACAAAGCACTATATTACATCACATCATCTAAGTAGACCAATACATATAATTCTAAATCAAACGTAATAAACCAATGTAGTTACGTTTAGAATAGCTGGTGTTTTTGTTAAGCCAAAAGTCATTCTAATAAAGGAGAATAAAATTTAACCTGGAATACTCAAGGTAGTATATACCTTACTATTCCAAGCCAAAGATTTTTAAATTAAACCCCAATTTAAATTCAATAAATATATTTAGGCCAAATCAAAATTAAATATAACTTTAGGGCAATTTTCATATTTTTTGCTGATTCAAATGACTGACAATTCTTCGTTATTTTCGATTAATGTTTGTAAAGTGAAGATATTATAAGATAAAAAATAATCCTTATAAGTTTATCTTACATTACATACTTAAAACTTCCTGATTAAATACAATTCGTCGAACTATTGATCATAAACGGTTACCACCATATGCCTCGAGTTGATATATACTAGTACAGTAGTGACGATAGAGTATACAATTAGTACGAATCGACATAGAAAGGAATCAGTGATGGATGAACTTTTGCGACAATGATAATTTAGATGAAAATACAAAATTCGTAAAAGTACAGCCTCTGAATAGTGAAATGACCGAATTAGGTTTAAAGTTGAGTGTATTTTCAAGCAATTCGTTAATAGATATGTAACTTTATGTAATAGATATTCCCAGTTAGTGAGGATTTATCACGGTTTTAGATCATTCAAAACCTAAACCGTCGTTACCGACTGTCGGTAACTGGCGTTATCATCACTTCTAATTTGCATAGTTTAAGAGTAGCAATTGTCGGGTTCTTTCGGATAAGCGTTGTCTTAAACAAAAAAAATAATTAAATCAGAATTTTAAGAAAATTTAACGAAACAAAAAAATAGCAGACACAAAATATAACAAGAGAAAAAGAACACAAAATACACTAAATAAAACAGAATAAGTTCACTTTCGAACCAAACATAAAAAAAGAAGTTTGTTAAGACTGGCATTGCTGTCACGTTTGACCACATTTTATACTAAAAGAAAAGGAATGACTTAACGCTTTTGTTCTTTTGAACACGTTTGCGAACACTCCCGTGCTAAGTGGACTCTCAGTATCTGGGTTTACCTCCAAGTTAATTCTTGACGGACTTTTCAGCCGCGCCTGGGATCGTTCTTTTGGCGCATCAAGTCACCACGACTACCGTCCAACTAAGTAGTCAGCACTATCCGGGCAAGCGAAACCGGGACTTTTCAGCCGCCGCATATCTCTGCCGGGGAAGTGACACCTAGTAGCTACCTAGGTGTTAGTAGCTCGTCCCAGCTCCACCCGGACATTTCAGCAGCGGTGACGAGTCGTGTTACCTGAAGCCTGCGTCGAAGTAACCACGAAAGAGCTCGGAGAGCAACCTCACGAAGCTTTAGGCGGACTTTTCAGCCGCGCCACCGAGGGACTCAGCTTGCGCCAAGTCCTATCGCTTGATATAGTAAGGGACTCTGTAGCCGCCTTCTTTTGTCAAGCCTTCGGAAAGTACTAAATTCAAGCTCAGCAAGCTCGTTCTTTTTAATCGCTTAAGCGATTAAGCATGAATTCAACGAAATTCATCCCCTCTCGATTTCATCCTCCAATCGTTAAAGAGGAAAATTTATTTTTTTAAACAAAGCTTTCTATTAAAATGAATGGTTGAAATCAATTCCTTGTGAAATTCCCTCTAATCCTATATTTTGCACGGGGTTAAATTGTAAATAGTTAATTTCTTATTAGCGATTGTTTATAACAATTTTTTATCTCTTTCATTTCTTTCCAGGTGCGCTAATTTAATTATTTTCCGCTACAGATCTGTTCTCCGTATCACAAGAAATCGTTTCCACCGTTTTTTTTGTTGAAGAGCGCTTTAAATAATAATTATTTGCTCTTGATACTTGTTTATTTACTTTTCACTTTTTTATTAGTTGTTTGAATATATTCAAAGAAACTAATACGATAATTCGAACCCTTTATATTGATTTTTTTATTAACGAATCACAGTTTATATTGGCTGACGAGTGAATTCTCTCTGGGTCACCATCTATGACTGATTTCTTCATGTAGTTTTGACATGAACTGGATGGCCAGCCAAGTCAATGGGCGTGCAACGAGAGTAATATACTTCAGTTACGTTTTGTTGGCTCTGAAAAAGGCCGATTGCTCTGCCGAGGGAGAAAGGTCAGAGCTCTCTGGGTTTTGACTAAAAATTAAATCGGCGAAGTATACCAGGTTTTAGAGGACGCGTGGAAACGCGGATCTCGTTTGTTGTTACCGCGGAGAATTTATGCGATTTTGGCGACGAAGATTGCCTGACGGGGGTGTTGTTATGAAGGCTTTCGCGACTTTTTTCGGGACTTAACGTTTGGCTAGGTTTCGGCGGTATGTTTTCCAGTATTGCAATTAATTCATGCTCGAGTTCCCGGTCTCGATTCTGTAATTCGAGTTTTTCCCGTTTTCTCTGATTTGTTCGACGACGCGCGTTTCTGCGGCGGATCGCCTGCAAGTAGGGCCACGTAAGAGCACGCGGGTTATTCCTTGTCGGAAGAGCCCGTGTTAGTATTTGACTTTCGGTTGACGGTGGCTCGTTCAAGAACGGCGTCTACACGTCGAACTAGTGTCGAGTTATTGGAGATAAGGATTGGGGTAGAAATAGTTTTATTTAATCAAAATGGACCTTGAAAAAGGCCGATGCTTTTTAGTAGTAGGAAGAAGATGGTTTCGGTGGCAGAAATGGCATTGATTCTTATGTGGAGCATGGTCGTGGGCTATAATACTCGGGTGCGGACCATGAAGAGACTCCTACGCAATTTTTGCACGCGCCCCCTCCGTGCTGATTTTCTGGAATATGTATAGATATTAGTTAGCTGAGACGAACGCTCTGGCCTAAATCCAGACGTTATCCAACATATGTTGAAATTTGTTGAAATAAAAAACCAAAAATTTTATATTGCCCCCACGCAGAAGATACAACCGGAATAAGGATGGAAACGAGATACATTTAAGACCGAATGTCCATTAAAAATTCTTCTTCGCCGCCGGGGATTCAACCCTTGTCTCCAAAGTGGTAAACCACGCCGCTGCCTACCCGTCTGTTGCGCATCTATGAAATATGTCGATCTTAATGAACTATTCAATCATCTAAAATTTATTATACATATACATGTGTACATATGTATTAGTATGCATTTACCTTTATGTGTATATATATTATAAATGATAATATATGTGATATGTATTGTAACAGTGCATTTTGCATGTTACATAAAATGAAATGTCTGCGGAAAAACTATCAAAAGAGTCAGCCATTCCAGAACCGCAGCAAAAACTTGAAAAGTATTATTCAGTGCCATTGATGAGAAGTCGTTAAACTTTCTGGAGTGTCGAGTTGTAGGAGATTCCCGACTTGAACAAAGAACCATCAACGACACTGAGAAAATTAACGGCAATATTAATTTAGATTTGCTAGACGAAAACACTGTATAACTGCAGTTCAATAAAACTGTCAAAATGAGAATGTAAATAATTAGAATTCGGTACTTTTCGCGACATCTATTACGTAATTTGTCAACTCAGAAGTAATTGATTGATTTCTAAAAATCATCGCGTTGCCATAGAGATTTGTATGAGATTTTGGGGTGTTACGAGAAGAAGCCTCACTCTTTTTGTAAATCTAGTGAGAGATACTCGTTTCAACAAATTAATACAAGGAAACATATAAAATAAAATAAAAAGTTTACGTCGAGATGCAATTCTGGTGAAGTTTTCGCAATTCTGGTGAAGCTGCACCAGGGAGTGCGAAAACATGATGGTGATTTCGAAAATCTTATCAATATTAATATGAGTAAGCACTCCCCTCCCACCTCTGATAGAAAGCAGGGGGGGGAGGGACTTTTAATATTCAAATTGCTATAACATCGTTAATAACATTTAAAAGTAAATGAAATAGGGTTAAGAAAAAAATAACTCTTCCGAGATCTTCTTGCTCCAAAGTTTTAAAATACAAGCGAAAATAAGTTTTTGAATATTTAGGTGAGTCCCCTTGCCTCTCATCAACGGGGTGCTTGTTTTAGGTGAGTCCCCTTGTTTAAGGACGGTGCGTAGCGAATGGAAGAGGACTAAAAACTAACACAAATGATTTGGTCTCAATCGTTGCAGAACAGGAACTGAACGATGTGCATTCAATAGAATCAGACCATCAACTAAGAGCCGAAGTGCTCGCAATGCAAGCAGAACATGGAGTGAAGATACGCAATTTGAAAATATTGTTGTTTCAGCGTACATAAGACGCACTCGTTTTTCGAGTACGTTATTGATAAGATTCTCAAAATCACTATCATATTTTCGCACCCCCCTGGTGCAGCGTCACCAGAATTGCGAAAAATTGTATTTTTTAAGATTACAACGCCATCTGCTGAAAAACAAAATAATTTTTTAAACAAACTCTACCTATTTTGAATCCACTTTAGAAAATAGGGGTTTCCATTTGTGTTTGGGATTTTTTGAAATAATCTTTTATTTATTTGAATAATTTTTTAAAACATCTCACATTTTTTGAAATAATGAGTTTTTGCGCAACTACATCAGGAGTCATTGGAGGCCAGCGCTAGTCACGCCACGCATGCGCTCGAATGCCCGAACGTTGGAACTCCTTCTCCACTCCGCTAGGCGGCTACCGGCCACAGGGTGCTACGGCGCTGCGCATCTTTCCCATGTCTGGCGCTACCCCTCTTCGCTATAAATACCACCGTCCAGCGCTACCCAAATCACTTCCCGCTCGACGATCGAGCGGTACACACCTAGAGACTAGGTATTCCGACTACCTCGAGCGACTCGAGATCTGTCCTAGCGACTAGGACAACGTATCCTCTCTTTCTCTACCTCGGTAAAATCATCATCGAGTAACCAACGATTCTTTTGACTCTACCATCCAACCTAGACCACCCTGCTCTTTCACGGTACCCATGGTCGGTAAGTCTGGGATCCCCTACCCTAACCTACTACACGGGCACTCCAGCAAAAGTGCTAGTGCAGAGGATGCTCATCGAGCAAGATAAAGACCAACTCGTGAACGATCCGCGACCAGAGACGTTTTTTAAAATCCCTGAGCGCTCCCCACACAAACAATAGCTGTCTGAAGTTGCCTTTAGCGCAGATATCGAACAATTTGAAATTCGCAAGTTGCCCCACCCTTACCCAAGGGGGTCGAGGTTACAGATCGGGATTGGTATCATCCAATAGGCCCGTTTGAAACAAACAAAGTTTATTAAAAACATTTTCCATACGATTCTGAGTTTTCGAGATATTGAGTTGTCTCAAGATAAAAAAATCCTCCTTATATATATTCAATATTATCATATAATATAATAATAATATCATAAAATATAATTAATTTTAGAAAATTCCAGATTATATCCATCTTTTATCCAAAGTCTTCGCAGATAGTCAACCAGTCTAACGCCAATATACAGGGTGTGGAAAAAGTTCCGAGACAGACAAATATTTCGAAAAAAATGCATCGGATCGAAAAACGGGAAAATTCGTATCAAATGTTTTTCGAAAAGCTATCCAATGATATCAAACTTAACCCCTTACCCCCATCCCTTGGGGATAGGGGGAGGCAGCTTTAAAATTATTAAAAGGGAACCCCAATTTATTATTGCAGATTCGGATCCCCCAGAAAAAATTACATCAATTGCACCTACGATTCAGGTCATTTTCGTTTACAGATGTCGCTTCAATCGACCAAAATCTTAATTGGTGATAGTATATTGAAAAATAGGTATATCTCGAGAAATACGCATCGGATCGACAAACAGGAAAATATGTATCAAATGTTCTTTGATAACCTATCCAATAATACCAAAAACTTTTTTCTGGAAACCAAGTTTAGCATTACCCCGAGACAAAGTGGACGTATTGTTTTCTTGGGGTGCTTGTTTAACGTAAGTCTCTTCGCCTATTACTGGTCAGCTATGGAATTGAAACAAACGTAACATAAAAATAAACTTAAAGTAAAGTTGAAATAAACAAAAGTAGAAATTAAAGTGTCAAAATAAATTGGTCGATTACAATTACGAAAGTAAATGTTCATATTGTTTGCCGTCAACTTCTTGACAATAAGCCTGTTGATTTTAAAACGAATCAATGCAGTGTGTGAAATATTGTTCAGAAATCATTGCACATTCATCAAGTATCCGTTGACGTAATTCATTTGAAGTAAAGGTTTCAAGGTTTGGTTTTTACAACTCTATCTTTTGGATATCTCCATAAAAAAAGTCAAGAGGTGTGAGATCTGAGAAAAATTATACATTGCTGGCCACTCAGTTGGTCCTCTACGACCTATCCAACGATGAAAACAAACAGTATTTAAGTACTCACGAACATTTCGACCATAATATGGTGCAGCACCATCCTGTTGAAGCCACATATTTTCAAAATTCTCGCGAGCAATTTCTCTTATTGCAGGAACGACTTCATTTCGAAGCATATTTTCATATTTTACAGCATTCAGATTCCCCTCAATAAAAAATGGCCCGATTAATTTGCTATTTAAAATTCCAGCCCAAACGTTTATTTTCGGTGGATACTGCGTTTAAATTTCCCGTATCTAGAAAGGACTTGAATCGGAGTAATACCTACAGTTATGGCGATGTTGAATGGCAAGTTAGGATCATTTCCGATTTTGAGCATCATATGTTCACAAAACTGCAATCGGCAATCAGGATCATCTTCATTTAATTCATGAACTAAAGACATTTTATAAATATGAAATTTGTGTGTTGTCAAGATCTTGTGGACAGACTTGTTATCAATTTCATGCACCTAGGCAGCTTTACGAGTACTCAAGTGTGGATCCTCAAGAAATGATAATAAAACATCTAAGGATTTATTGTCATTTGTTGCTACTGTTAGTCATCTAACCTATCCATATCTTTAACACGACCTGTTTCTTCAAACCTTTCAACTGTTCTTTCCACAGTTGATGTTGAAAGCGACTGTTGCCCAACCCTAAAAGTATCATTAAAAAGATTTGGTACATCACGATAAGTTCTTTACAAATCACCCCAACCTCTCATTATCAAAATAGACATCCTTTCCCGTTCATTTATGTGTTGCATCTTAAGACTATAAACTCACTTTGTTTGTCAGAGACCTTTCCAGTTCAACTACTGAGAGTACAATGGAGTCTAATTGCATTGCTATGTCTCTTACAATAGGTCTAGCCGTAGAGAAGCCAGGATTAGTTTTTTGGGAATCAAAATATGTAATAACAAATTGGGGTTCCCATTTAAAATTTCAAAGTTGCCCCCACCCTACTCCTAGGAGGTGGGGGTGTGGGGTTGAATTTGACATCATTGGATAGCTTCTCAAAGAACATTAGATACGTATTTTCCTGTTTTTCGATCCGATGCATTTTTCTCGAAATATTTGTCTGTCCCGGAACTTTTTCCACACCCTGTATATCCAGCCGCAATTTTTCCACGCGGGTAGAGCCGTATCTAGATCGTTCCCATATTTCCTTTGGTTTTTTTTAAATTGTGCCTGCTTAAATTTCTAATTGTAATTATTAAATTTTATTTCGCTAATTAATATTTCCTCATTGGCTAATTATTTCAATGTGGTTTATGTGGGAAATATTTTCTAAAATCTTAACTTTTACGATTGCCAATCTTTATTTAATATTATACATTGATGAGTTTATTAAAATTGTAATTAATCTTTTTCTAAAATGTTTCTTTCTCGCACCTATAGGAGGTAGAGAGAGATAGCGCGACTTTTCTATTTGAGCTTTAAGCTCGTTTTTGAATTTGGGTGTTGTGCTTATGACGTAACGTTTCTCTAACCTAAACAAATGTTCTGACATTCGTTTGCCAGTGTCAGAACGTGTGATAATTTGTGTGCGCGATTTTTTTTTTGGTTATTTTAGACTGTTTTCAAATTATAACAAATAAATTTAAATTTTTAATGACAGGTATGCTATAATTGCGTAGTGTTTCATACAATTATGGTGAGCAATGTTATAGCATGAAAACGAAATAGCGTTAGCAGGGTAGTGCATTGTTATGACAGTGCCATGCTAAAGCCATGATCTGCCATGCTATTGCCATGTCGAATCTATGCCGGTACCATGGCAATATCATGGCACTAGTGCTATGATACTACTCTGTCAATGATATTCTATTGCCATACTCTTGCCCTGTCACTGCCCTAGTATTGCCGCGCCATTTCCATGCCAATGTTATGCTATGCTATCGCAATGTGGTTGGCCATTATCATGCCAATACTCTGCCATGCCATAGCCGTATGTTGACCTTATCATAGCCATGCTAAAGCTACAATATTAATATGTTCAAAGTTGGCAAAAATGTTAAACAAACATTTTTTTTATTAACTGGTAGTTTACATTAAGTGTGCCCATTTTGCATAATCTTTTCTATTACAGTCTTCAAGAGAAGATTTTAAACTTCAATTTAATGAAAAAAATAGCCGGTTTTAACAAAAAATACGGAAGATACGATTGGTTTAAATGGCAAAATTTCGACCAAATTAAGGTACTGCTATTTTTTTACCAGTGTCAACCTAAGAATCAATTTAGTGAAGAACTCATATGTTTTATGGGCTGGGTAGCAAATTAACTATATGGGAAATTCAATAAAAAAAAGAGGACGGACTAAAAAATTTCACTACCATAAACGCAATTATTTCAGGAAAGTACTAATACAAAGGTAGATTTTCAAAGAACTTCAATTCGGATATAATAGTTGACAGAAGATTTAGCTCTTAAATTTGTTCAACGAACCATCTTTTATTATTTTATTTCTTACGTCTAGCTAATTAAAAGCAACAGACGCTTTGTAGTAGGGATGTCAGATAAAGTCATATCAACTTTCTGAACTAATCTCTTTATACTGTTTAGATAACAAATTGTGTTGCTTGATAATAAACCGAAACTCTGAAATTTTGTTTGCATGAGCAAGTCTTTCCAAATTTGTAATTTGAATTGCTTCCATTTTTGTTTTAATTAATACTACAAAATCTTTCTTGGTTCATAAATACTCACTGAATAAATGGTTAGTAAAATAATTTTTTCTGTATAGATGAAAAACTCTTTTTTCTCATAATTTATGAATTTTTCGAGATACATTTTATACCGTTAAAAATATGCACCCTATAGATTGTGTTTAACAAATTTTTATTCATAAAATTTATATTATTCTGAAGCAAATATAGAGAAGGTTGAAATAGTATTTCTTTATAGAATGTTAAGATATAGCTTTTCATACTATTTTTCTTTCCAAGATCATTTTTCGAAATCTTTAATAATGGAATTTAAGTATACTTAATAACTGATTATATACAAAAGATGCTTATACTTGCATACTTCATAAAAGTTTTCTTCTAATTATGAATCAAAAGTATTGACACATCATAATGATCAACGATCAAGTATTAAGATATATTATATTGGACAAATATGAATTCCCACGGATTTCCCATCTTCAACCTAATTTATTTAATTATATTTTTATATATGATTTATTCAACTCACAAATTGATGAAATGTATTATATTCAATCTTGATTGGTTTTAGATTATGAAAGCGGCAATTACTTATTCGACTGCAATTTGGTCGGTAAAGAACAAATAAAATATCAAGTAATATTCATAATTTTTCCAAAGAAGGAATTTGAATAATTTAATAAAAATTAATGTATTTATTTACTATGAAAATTTCTAAAAAAAATCTAAACAAAATTCAGTAGAAAATACAAATTGAAATCTTTTCGATTGAGCAATATAAAGATGGTGTTGTGTAATTTATATTTGTTAAACTTTATTAAATTTTTATCAAAAGATATTTATATTTTGCAATTAAAATGCTCGTAATTTATGTCTTTCTGAGAATATTTTTTTCGCATCAAAACTTTTTTTAATGTCACATAGATTTAGAATATTATATCGACATTCATTTTGTGATTGTTGTAAAGTATTTTAAGTTATTTTCGGATTATTCGTGCAAAAGAAATTGATCTAGGGTCAGTGTACCCATTAATGACCGCTTTAGGTTTTTTCATATTAATATAATCATATTTTGGTCGAAAGTTATGACTTTTCGATTCGATTTTGTTCCTTTAGCAAGTCTTTAAATTAGTGTTCAATTTTATTGAAAGAAAAAGGATTTTCTTTGATCATTATGCTTATTTATACATTTTAACATAAAAAAGCCCAATGCACCAGTCAATGACCGGTTTCGGTAATTGATGACCGACGGTTCACCAGTTAATGACCGATCGGTCTCAAAAATAATAGGTCACGTATTTTCTGCACCTTATATAAGATTTTAAATAAAAAACGTACAATTGTTTATAGTAATAAAATTCATACAATCGTTATATTTAATGCAACTTTCATTTTGCACGTATAGTTCACATAATGTTATGAAAAGTTATTTTAAGAGTGAAATGTTTAATCTGAATATGGTTTGTTTCATTATTGTGGTATCAAGCTTACATTATAATGAGACTAGGTATTTTGATCACAATACCGACTATACTTAATACTTAAATTTAATAAACAATTTTTTAACTTCACAGTCTTAATATTTTAAATCACATTTTGAGAATAACTACTAATATCACAATTCAATAATGATCTAAAGTTATCGTAGTGACTGTTTTTGAACGAGTAAATTATTTGTTGGCAAGTGATAATCTGTTTTTGGTCTTCCACGAGGTTTTTTCGGTTGATTCAATTTTTCTTCTTTCTTCCTTTCCTTTTCCTGTAAACTCTTTTGTCTCCTTTCTTCTTTTTCTGATTTCTCTTTTTCAAACTTTTCTTTTTTGATCTGTTTTTCCAAAAGCTTCTGTTCTTTCTCCTTTTCTTTTTTTTCTAGCAACAGTTGCCGTTCTTCTTTTCGTTTTTGTTGATCTTTTTTCTGCTTAACTTCCAACTTCAGTTTTTCCAATTGTAACTGTTTATATCTTTAAGATGTTATCACGTAGATCTTGTCATCTTTCTTTTTTGATTTTCCACTTGATTCAATACGGGGGTAATGTAAATGACTGTTCCAAATATCGTTCTTCTCTGTTGATGACAAAATGCCATCAGCTGTCCCTTGTTGTGAGGTTGACAAATCACTTTTATCTAAAAACATGAAACAATAAAAAGATGATTACTCATTTCAAAAGAAAATCATAGTAAATAATCGTTTCTTGCATACTTGAATTCTGCAAGAGCTCTCTCGTGAAAACAGCGTCAAATGAATTTTCTTGTGCCTTACGGCTTCTGCTTTCACTTTTATAGTTGGAAAATGTTGGCCTGCAATAAATTTAAATTTAAATCATGGAATTCAATTTAAAATCAAAAATAAAATCAGGCATTCTGATTGAATTGAAAAAATATTGCTATTCAAGTTATAAGGAACAGAGCTTTCAGGGAGTGAACCATTCATAGAGTCGTATGCACTCAGGTCGTGGTCAGACTGAGCTAATCGTTCCGGGGATTTATCGGCCATCGTACCAACAATTGTGAAAGGAGATTTTTGCTCTACCAAAGCTGGAAAAAAATGAAAGTAATTTTGTAAAGAGAGCATAATAACAATAAAGTTCAGACGAAAAAGCAGCAATAATAAAAATAGAATTGACAATTTAATTTAATACCGTCAACTATTCCGCTAGATTTTGTTGTTGTTGGAGGAAGTGTATCCTCAAGTTTAATATCTTACGATTGAGATAGATCTTTGCGTTCAATAGAAGATTCGCCATTTAGATTTTCGGACCTTTCCTCAGCTTCCAAAAGAAAAGTATCTTCGAGTTCCATGTTTTCAGATTGACTGAACTCTTTAACCACCACAACAGAGGTCTCATCAAGTGCGTCTTTCAGACTTTTCCAAATTTGAAATAACAACGCTCCCTCGTTTGGAGTTTGGCTGGAAAGAATCTTCGGAACTCAGACTGCTTTTTTGAGCCTTCACTTGATTTGATGTCAAGTCGAAAAGCACTTGATGTAGTCGACTTTGTCAGGATTTAGCGGGTAAATACCAAACTCATAGAAAGCCCATACATATCATGAAAAAATTAAAACAGCATCGTATTACACGATTTTTGCATCTATTCATAACAAAGTAAACAAGCACACAAAAAATACCTTCTCGCGCTTTTTAAACAAGTTAAATTTTTAATTTTTCTAAATCCAAAATCCTTCTTCGACGTAAAAAACATTTTTAAATCCACACTATACCTGACTTTATCAATTTTTTACATTAGTATTTGTACCCTCATCTACAGCAAATCCTTCCTATATACACCTTCTCAAAACTTTTATTGATTTAACTTTCTTGATTTAAGGCTTTGTGAAGCATTCAAAGCTCTAGCTTCTTTAAGTATAAATCAGCCGGACCTTAACTAGACAAAACTCTTAACTCGTTTTTATCGAGTGCTAAATGTGGCTTAGCAATACTGCTATACATCTTATTCTATAAGTAACTGAAGTTAGGAATATTGGCTACATAATGAAAATCATACCTGATTAAACAATTTTCAAGACTAGTAATAAAAATAACATAGCTAATTATCGTCCTATTGCCATTTTAAACTCAATACCCAAACTATTCGAAAAGACTACCACCTGCTACCTACAAAACTTATTCGAATCAGTATTTTTAGAACATTATAGTTTTCGCACTAGGTTCTCTATCCTAGACAAGATGAAAAAATTCAAGCAGACATCATCTATAACGACTTTTCCAAAGCTTTCGACCGGCGTCGTCGGTCTAAAAGACTGAAAACTTTAATCGTAGTCCGACTGAAAGATTTCTATCTATTCTATTTCTATATGTCTAGTCATCTATATTTATATGGTTATTTCAATTTTTTATACTATTGCTAATTTTATATTTACTCTACTTAGTGCAATATTTTGGTTTTGTTACTCCTCTAATATTCTCGAGTCTTTCTATAAATTATTCTTTTTAAGCTGCCTCATCACTTGTTCGCAGATTTTAAACTTTATAAGTTCACAACTCTTTGTCTATCATATATTATAAGGATGTATACTCTTTGAGTTATACTAAATAAATAAGTACCTTGACATGGTTAATTGACATCTCTGCCAAGCCCTACAACGAGCTTAATTTGCTCTAGTTAATAACATTGAACTTTAGTCGCAATTGGTCAGAATCGCTATTCTTAAGGAAGAACTATGTTTTGAGTTAAGTCTCCAATTAAATTAAGTAAAATTCTCTTCATTCTATTAATTGAAAATCCTGCGCAAATCAACGCTTTTTCGGAATCTGATAACATACTCATATGAGAAAACTTTTAAAAATAATTAAATCCGATTCAATAAATTATACTAAGCTTGGAAGAATTGCATATTATAATAATTTTATTGAAGCTAGTACGGCGAATTTAATTGTGATTAATCATCTACATCTACTTACATTTATTCTTTCTCCTCCAAAACCTATAAGCTTTTGTGGTTTACCTAAAGCCTTTCTCTAATAAAGACTTTTTTAATGACCGTCAAATAAATTCCAAAACAATTTCTGACTAAAAGGGAATGTGGATAAATACTAAAACAATGGAATCTGAATTTAATATAATCCCAATACAATTTTTCAAATATGGCAGAGGACCAGTGAGTTCGATCAACTGTTTTAATTTACTCATCACATAGCAACCTAGCCTACTGTGAAATCCTGGTGAGCATTCTCTGATGGGTCCTTATCCTAGTTCTTGAAAACCCGCATACGCATTTGCTGAACACAGGTCAAGCTGGGAAACAACAAAACCAGAGCTCTCAAATTCAATCAATCTATCGAACTCACTTGTCTCTCTTTTCTCACCCGCACGTAACGTCGTCCAATGTCGACATTCTATTGTCGACAGCCTGCAACGACAGTTTTTAACACCTCCGTCTTCTGAGTAGGCTGTGAAAATTGTCGACGAAAGTCAGAACAAAAGAACTTTTCTAGGGCATTATTTGAAGGTGAATGTGTGGTTGCATTTCTCTAACCAAACACAAAATACGAGAATTATTTCCTTTGACAGTACTGGGCTTTGATCTTTAAGTGGAAGACTGGAGTACCACAGAAAAAGCGGTAACTTAACGAGAAGAATCAAAGGCCATGTACATGCTTTATTTAATTTTTGTTTTACTCACCAGAGCCATCAACCAACGAGAATCAGAAAAATTTTTTGAATGTATTGTAATATGATGCTCAATATCGTTATCTTTCCAACAAACAGTTACTTAGTACCTTAGGTTGTTATTAAAAGCAAAAGGTATTTTAATAGGTAATGTGTACCTGAGTGGTCATGGTATAATGTCGCGTATGTAGATCAATTTTTAGAAGACACTACAAAAGCAAAAAGAAAAGCTTACTAGTGCTTGTCTTAATGAATTGTCAGTGACTTAAAAAACAGATATAATGTACGGATAAGAATAATGTATTACAATGTACAACGTTTAAAATTATTTTTGTCATAATAAATTCCTATCGTACAATTTACTTTTAATTTAAAAACTTTGCAACGTACGAAATAATATTTTAAACGTACGTTTGAAATTTTCTTAGACTGTATTGTGATATCTTAAACGTACGCCAAAAATATTACAACGTATGTTGCAATATTTCAAACGTATGGTGAAAATATAACATAAATTACGAATTTTGTAGTTCAATAGTATTACGATAGTAATACTATTGAAGTAGTATTACGATATCGTTTATTACAATAAAAATGGTGATCAACTTTCTAGATTTTAATATATCATTCTGCTCCGAGTATTACACTAAATGAAGAACAATAAATAGTATGATGATTGATACAGAATTTGATAACAATAAATTATAGTATCCATAAAAGAAAAAACGGAATAAAACATCGAATCTTACTATGTTTTTAATTTTCTACACCGGGAAACCAAAGAGGATGCTCAATCCCTCTTATATCTGAACAGAAACCTCTTTTCAGCCACAGATTTTCTTTGAGGTCTAAAAATTCATCCCTAATCCATAATCTAGTAACTATTTGATATACAATTTTTATTCAACTTTTACATAAAAAATAAACTTACTTGGTTGTTAAGAAACAACTATGCATTAAAAATGGCAAAAATTTCAGTATATATCTGTTTTAATGTAATGCCACCTTTACAATAAAGTTGTAGAGTTCTCAGATCACACTCGCTCTTGGTCATTGGGCTGAGAAAAAGTTCTAAAGATCCAAAGAAACCGATGGCGCTCTTAATGATGAAACAAACTTTCGACTCTTTCAATCTCTGACATTATGTAAAACTATAGTTCTTTTTTATTTAATTGCATGATAGCGGAAATTTTGAAACATGCTTTTCTAGGTCAGATTCCTATAACCCTATTATAGATTTATAAAGATGTAATAATTACAGTATTTTTCTAAAACTAATGACATTTTCATGTAACATAATTTGCATTCTTCAGCTTGAACTCTGTTATCCTGCCGCTCACACTACCCCTTTGCTGCATACTACGCTGTACATTGGAAGTACATAATGTAACTGGGATGAGTTCGAGCTTAGCTAGAATAACTGTAAAAAAACATTACCAATCTGCTAAAGCAGATACATTTCGTATTCGTTGCACATGAGGTACTTCAGCTAAAGTAAAAATTGCTTCAGCATTCTGATGTTTAACAAACTTTTCATTCAGGGTTTCGAGACCTTAACAGTTTCCTATTCTAACCCGACCATTTCGTATTTCATTCTCCTTACATAATGAGATCATTTGGCTTGACCGAAAATCTTATTATTTTTACACCAGAAAATTGAATTAATTTCACGTTGAATTTTAAGTACTAATATTTTTAATTTGACTATTTCATTTGTTCACCTTCCGAGTTGTAGGCTAAAGGTTTTAATAATAATGTGGTCGAGAACGTCTGTTAAGTGTGTGAATTTGTAATATATTATATAATTCGTATGTACCTTGTAATGAATGGAATCATTCATCATCATTATCCTCGCGAGTGCGTGGGGAAGAAAACGGCGCGACGGGCATGCGCAGAGAATCTTTCGAAAGACATTTGCGCGCGAAAATGCAGAGTTTTGCCGGCGAGACAAAAAATATTTTTGGTGTGATTTTCTTCGGAGAAAAGAAGACTGGCGAGTGGTATTTGCTCGCGGCGATTGCGACGCGGTGTGCGAGTGCTTGTGGAGGTTACACCGGAGCAGAAATGTGTGGCTAAGACTGACCGGCATCGCCGGGAAGAGGGAGTTATCATGACAAGGCCATCGCCAGGAAAAAACAACAAAAAACCCGGTAAGTACGATTCGTTTTAATGCTAGCATAATCGCTGGCCACGCACGCTTGCCTGCGGATCCCGCTTGATATTTTTCTCTTGCAGTTCAACGTATTTCTAGCGGTTTTAGTTTGAGCTATCGCTATCTGTCTCTCTCACACGCGCGCGCGGATATTTATTGTATAAGTGTGTCCTTGTTCCTCTTATAGGGAAATACGGGAGTGCGAAATTCGTGAGATCACGTAAAATTTTGTGACCTCCGTCACTGAGGCCCAACAATCCGAGTTCTGAGTTTTGTTTTCACGCGAATTCCGCGAATTCAAATTGTAAAATGTTTTGATTTGAAGTAATAAAAGTTCATTAATTGAAACGAAATACAGTTTGAGATAATTTTTGTTGCTCAAAATAAGACCATTTATAGATGGGGCTGGCTGCGTAACTGGTTGATAACGATGAAAAACGATTGGATTTGTTCGGTAGAATGATTGAACGCGCACCGTAAAACCCGTGCGCGTGACTCGCTCGAAGGCGATCCGTGCAAACCCGTGCAGACCCGTACAAATCCGAGCAAACCCGTGCAAATGATGACAGCTGGTGCGTTTCCAGTTAACCTCGAATATTATTTTGAGAAATTGACAATTTGAATTTATGTTTTGGTTTTGGGAAATTATGATGTAAATCTCATGTTCCAAAAGGGCGATGTTTTGTTTTCATTGATATGCCGGCTCCGTTATCGACTCGCGCGTATGGTTGAACGCCGGCCCCAGTACAAAATACTGGAAAATGTTTCTGTTTACTTGCTGTTTGGTTTTCTAGATTGCTTGGTGTGCAGTATTAGCTGTAGTAGTGCCTGTCGACCGTTTCTGGTGGCAAGGCCCGGCAACAATGCTGAAACTTTGTTTTAATTTGCAGATGGCGTGACGAACCAGTAGACCCGGAGTTGCGCCAACCGGAGTAAAACCATGGCGTCGAATATTTTGTTCATTGAAAAAATAAATGCTTTCTTGATAAATGATGGAATGTTACGTAATTTCATTCGCCAACTCTACCCCATGCCCTGCTGACTGAGCCGGTAAAATACCTGAACCCATTCCTTTAGTCGTTTCGAAATCATCTTCTCTTATTAAGTGCTTTCATTTAATTATGAAGATCGATGACCCTAGATGTTTCAGCTGCAGGTGGCGTCATCAATGTGCATAAGTCGAGATATTGCAGTTTTTGTTGAAATAGTTCCAGGGTTAGGTCGGATTTGAGAAAATAAGATAAAATTTTAACACGGTGTTGTCTTCGTTAAGACACATTCATAAAAACAATTTAAAAACCTTCCCTTTCGAAAATAACTTTTTTCAAATTTTGTTGTTGAGACTATGTCTTTATTTAAACAATTACAATATGAATTGACAGTGTTCGAGCAATTCCGGACCTACTGTAATTGTAAGATTAAAAAAGTCGAGAAATCGATAAGGATTCTCGAAATACAGATTTAGTAAAAAACAACCTCAAAAAATGCAATTTTCGCTGAAAACATACGGCGATAGACAAAATTCATTTAACCGAGAAGACACAACTTTTGCTCAGCTCGAGCGAATATAATACTTGAAATTAAAACATTAGAATTTTTAAGTTCACGACACTATCTTCGTTCTCACGCCTACACCAATAACATAGGTGAAATTGAATTAATGGTCGCTATTTAATGTGTATTTACTAAATTCCAATGAATAAAATATAGATTATTAAGTGGTCGGATGCTAGCCACAGACAATACAAGTAACATTTAACAGTTTTATTTTATTTAATATTCAGACGCTGCTTAAACATTCAGTTAGACCCTGAATACAAACAATACAACCTAAATAAATCGGAATCACCAGCATAAGAGATCTTCTGTAACAATTGACACAATTTATATGATATATATAATAAATTTAATTTATATAATATAAGTGCAAGGAATATCTTACACGCATTGAAACACAACACTCGAAAGTATTAAATGAAATTGATGCTAGAATAAATACAAATAAAAGGATAGAATTTTAATTTTCAAACACAAAATAAAAATATAATTTCAAAAATATGACGCTTCATGAAATTTAGTAATGAAATTTAAATTCTCTTAAATACTTATTAAATTGTATTAATCAAACTAATCCTTCCTCCTAGATGATGTCGATGTGACTCCCGGTCCAATATGTTGCATTTAGTATGGTCGAAGAACAAGAAGAGAAATTTACTGCTAACACTGTTTCCGTAGTTTATTAGTAGAATCGGGCTGAATAAAAATTCCTCCCTAATAACGCAAATTTTAAAAGAGAAGGAATTTTAATAATAACAAGTCTGTATACAAGTGAATAGATCATATAGTACCGACGCGATTTATCCAAAATACAAAATAAAATCAAATTACGCGAATTCACTCGATTCCGTTAATCGCCAACACTTTTGAATTAGTTTTTATAACGCACCATTGGTTAAGTAGTCATTACTTAGTAAAGCCAAGGAACTAGACGACTAATTATTTAAAACAAATTACACAATGATTTTTACAATCATTAACAATCATAATCGTTACAAGCATTAACATGAAGTTTCATGAATATTGACCATATGATAATGATTACATCCATATAACAATGAAATTGTATTCATGCGATTCTACGCAAATGTCTTCAATATAGGCTGAACGTGTCAACGTTGCAGAAACTACATACTGCAAATGCATCGCAATATATTTGTTCAGGAACCGAGACCCCGGACGCCGAAAATCTATTTTTTATATAAAGTTTATTAATTATTAATGAAATTGTTTTCATTCCTTATTATAGAATTTGGTTTCATACGCGTTCTTATTCTGGGATTTCCCTGCTTTTCCGCTCCTCTCTTCAGTCCCCGCGCCGTACTATGACAGACTGCGCGCCCGAGTTGCGCAAAGGCATTACTCATATTCGAGCACTTGCCTGCAGTAGCTATCAAAATCAGTGCCATTTTTGGCCTCCGCCGCGCCGAAGGTATTTTTCTTGCTGTTCTCAACGTGACAGCTAGTTGCTTTAAAGTGATTATTTTTGGCTATATGAGCCACATCAGAGCTTCCACGCTCAATGTAGGGATTTTGGTAGGCAATTTTCAGGGCCTTTGTTGACCCACCTTTATCCTCCGTGGCTTATCTTTCCTTTCTTCCTTTCTAGGCTTGAGATTTGTCTGGCTTGACCGGAGATTTCGGCTTTATAGCACCACCGTAAGTCTCGCAGCGGCCAGTGTTCCTATTCTATCATTTAACAGGAAAAGGATTAATTTAATTTATAATTATTTAAATTTTTCATTTATATTTGTGTCATCTGCCGTGGGAGCAACTCCCTGGCTTGTATCATTTGCATGTAGTTGAAGTTTCGTTGATACACGACCTCCCACAACCGTTAATAAATTTCAACTTTTAAAATTAAAATTAGAATCACACGACTAGCGTGTTTGTTTTGGTTGAATCCGTCCTTGTTTGTTGCACCGGTCGGATATCGGTGCTTCTCTAGCTCATAGGCTGAATTCAAGTTTAATAATTTGAAGCATTTTCTTTCATTTTATTTTTTTATCAGCATTATCTGTTATCAGAGTGTCAGCTGATTTTAATAATTGAATTTCATGTCCGATTATTTTTTGACGTTTGTATACGTCTTTGTCTTTCGTGTTGAATGACCATATTCGCGATTCTTTCGATTATATTAATTTCAATATTTTCGCATTAGTTCGACAATTCTGGTAGCAGAATTTGTCGGTTATACAATCACACGAAACTACCCGAAACTGAACCAGCGCTTTATGGTCATTTAATTTTGATGAAAATTGTTTAAACAATTTTCGTTAACAAAAAATTTTTGAATATAAAATTTATTTTGGTTCTTCGAAATTGTTTGTGTTTCGCACGATATTAAAAAATGTTTAAAAATAAATAGACTATATAGAAAAGGAAAATGCCGAAAGATCGTCGAATAAAATTACAGTAAAAACATTGTCGAGAGTTGTCGATAGTATGACAGAACACAATTTATCATTTGACCAAAAATTGTGTATACTGTGACGCGACGTGCGTCTACCGGAACGAAACGGGTCGCACAGCCACGACTCTCCTCCGCTCGCCGCAGTTTCGGTCAGCTGGCTTGTTGCGCCATCTGGAAAATAAATTACGATTTAACTATATTACTGGGCCTTGCCACTTAGGACAGTTGACGGTTACTAACTATTGCTACTGCACACCTTGCGGCAGAGGTCAGAGAAAGAAGGTGCACTGGCAGGGGCATTTGCGCTCCCGCCCTGTTCCTTAGCGCCTCGCAATTGCTTGAGATAGCCTTCCGGTTTGTGTTACTGTTGTCAACTGTGGCAGTAGTACGCACAAACAAGACTCCCTGAAGTATTGGGGAGACAACCAAACAGAAGACGAACTATGTCGATTATGCCTCCACGGGGCTTCATAGTTAGTGCTGATGGAAACCCAGTATCTGACCAAAAAATGGTGAGGGTACCCCAAAGGGGAACCTATGTGGATAGTAGCAAATACTTAGATGAAGTCCCACTCAGGTGGAGACTCACCTGTGTATGGGCCTCTCGGGGCCCGACGCGGACAAGAATCTCTGGGCTTCGATTTATTTTTCGTATTCGATATCTTGGTTGAGAGGCAAAGCGTCCTTTGCCTAAGTCGGCGGCAGATTTTGGGTTTGTACATGACTGTTGTCATGACATGGTATGACGCACGAAAGTGGTAGGTACGTGTGATTTTAATCAAAATTAAATAAATCCAAGTATCAACTCAAAATATCATACTCCAAAAAAATCATATCATTACTAGAGGTTGCTTGAAAATGCCCCAGCTCAGTTAATCCAGTTATGGTATTTTAAGCAGTTCCAATATGATTTGCATGGATTCACACAGAATCACACGGGCTTGCAATGATTTGCACGGGTCTGCACGGGTTAGCGTTTAATCCACTGATTTCACTTTTGAATTCGAACTTAATTTCTTTATTTTGTTATTACGTGAGAACACGCCAGTTTGTTATAAAGAAATTTTTATTTTATTGTTTAATTTACTATTTTAGTTGTATTTTAATATTTTTCGATTTCTCAAATCAGGGCCTGTACGAAACTTGCACAAGCAAACAAATTCGAACAAAACCACTTTCCTATCAATATTTTGTATCGAAAAATTAAAAGTCGCATTTTTCATTACCTATTTCGCAAAATTCGCATGAGAATAATCACCAACAATCGCGTTTCTTGTACTTCACCGTCGGAGGTCATAAATTTTTTCATATTTTCACGAAATTCGTATCATCACATCCCGAAATGAGAAGGAGAAAGACACTTATACTCGATATAGCTGCGCGTGAAGTCTGCAAAAGAAAAGGCCATAGTCAAACGGAAAACGCAGAAAAATGCCTAAAAAGCAACAAAATGCAGGGAAAAAGAAAAAAGCAGGATCCGTGGGAAGAAGACGGGGCCAGTGGTCATGTTAGCATAATAATGGAACATACTCGCCAGTTTTTCCGTTTTTTCGGGCCTGGAAACGGCCACGCGTGCACTGCGTTGCAATCGTCGCATGCAAACGCCACTCACCGTTCTTCGATTTCCGCACGAAAAACTCTCAAAACACTTTTATTTTGCGCCACACACAGACGTCGCTTTTTCGTCCAAAAGGCACAGGAAAACTCTACTGTACAGACATGTCAGACTGTCTTTTTTGCCGCACGCTTGCACTTCTCGAAGAGTTTAAGGTAATCAGTATCGATCTAGCGGGGTAGCTAGGTCGATACGAAATTCAATAAGACGCTTTTACAATAAGCTTTTAATTCAAGGTCACTTTCACTTTTGCTATAAAAAAAAAAAGAATTTTATTAGCATTCTAATACAATATTTATGATTTGAGTTCTCAGAGTCAGACTTAGCTCATCTATTATCTTCCAAGCACAACAGTTTCACTTTTTTGAGACTAATCTATGCCATCTGATAATATGAATGTTATAAAGTTCACAAACAATTTGATATATATTATCATATTTGTAAGCCCTGTAGATTAAATTCGAGTTCAAATTCACGTGATTTTAAGGTTAACATTCCGCTAATCGCCACTTGCTTTATAGTAACGCTGAGCCGCAATTCGCTTTGTAACGCTTTAAATTGCGTGCCTTCATTTTATAATAACTTTGCGTTACATTATTACTTTGCACATATTTTTTGCATAATTATTTTGCATAATTTATTTGCTGCAACTTATTTCTTTTGCATTACTCCTCTTCATTTACTTTATCTTACGTTATTATTTTGTTTTAAAATTTGATTTCTTTTGTTTATTATTGCTTATTTTATGCTATCACCTTGCTTTATCGCCTTTCATCTTATCGCTTTCAGTTAGAGTTATCAGCCGCGGTATAAAACCTCAATATTGTAGTATTACATACAATTTTACCTATTATGGTGTTATAAATATATACTATTTCCTAAATTACACCTTGCATTAATCTCACACGATATTTTTCTATGTGTTTAGATATTGCCTCTGTTTGCTCTTGCACTCAATTTTATAATCAAAATTGAAGGACCAGAATAGCTTCGGCTATTCAATTCAAAAATTATATTTAAATCGTAAAACTAATTTTAGCGCTGGTGTAAATGAGCGAAAAGTTTAAATAATGCGCCCCGCCAACTTATCGCTACGTATAATTGGCGGTAAATTTGTTTACGAAAAAACAAAGCACAAGAAACTACAAAATCCCAAGCCGCCCCTGCATCATACGAAGGCAACGACACTTCCAACTGGAAGGCAAATACTTTATTTCAAAATATAAGATTAGAAAGATTTAAAATGTGTATTTCAAACTGAATAAAATTTACAAATTAAGAATAATTAAAATATAAAAAAATAATAAAACAATAATGCCCTCTCCTCGCGCTTCTCGGATCCCGAACAGCCTCATTGATTCCATCTATTCCTTGTAAACGCTTATAACTTGTGAATTTTCTAGTTAAAAAATAAAGACAAACAGCAATTTTAATTTGGTGGGTGCAGGATGGAACTTTCTTAAATGAAGAAATATCTAGATTCAGAATTTTATTTAAATTTTAGGTAATTATTCAGAATCACTTCGGCCTCCTAACATGGGGAGGGAGGTGACTTTTCCAAAGCATTTTGACTCGCTGAATATGAATCTGATAACAAATCGCGGCGCTTTCCCAGCGTTTTCGAGATATTTATTAAATGTGATCGTCGAAACATGTCCTGTTTCATGACACCTGTATTGTAGCCGAACTGCAGTTTCATCGCCAAGACCAAATTGCACTTTTAGTATTTCGTAACGACGATATGGATACAAAGGGAAAATGCTATGAACAAGCAATAGTCCATCAAAGGTACAAGGCTTCCTTCAAATATCGTTCCGATGTTCACTGAACGAATAAAATCGCATCGCACTTCAACCGCCTTCTTTTCAATCTTCTTCTTTTTGATGTACCTTCTTCTCCTAAACATCAGGTTTTTGACTTTAAGATCAACGTCTACGCCACAAGAACTACATTTAACAACGTTGACGAGCACTTTATGTTGCACCTGGACGGCATCCCAAGCTTCCTCGCAGCTAATACAGAAATAAGTATACAACAATCATATAATTATACTAAGTGCTTTACCAAAGTTATCTGCATTTTTAAATACAAATTCTGAACTTACAAGTATATCAGTGTGTCGTTGCACAGTGGATAGCGTGGGCTGCTTATAAACCTTTTGCCATTGGTTCAAGTCCAAAAAAATTAACATATTTTTTGAGTAAACAATTTCGATGATTATTGCGACGTTATATCTCAATCATGCAATGTCTTCTTTTAGACGAACAAGAAGACTGGTACGATTGTTGGATTTAATTCGAATTAATTGACTAAAATACTTTTGAAAAATTTCTTAATCGGTCATATTATCTAAATTGTTTTCTTAAGCATAAATCTTTCAAAACAAACCAATTTGCATTAATCGCATTCAATAGAGGGCAAAAACTGCTTACTTCGAGTACAGAAGCACTAATTTGCGAGCCCCGGGACCCGTTTCGACCTTCGGAGCCGCTCGCTTTTCATGCTTTATGTCAACAAAATCCATTTTCACCACTTTCAAATGGGCATAACATTTTTCCTAATTAACGGATCAAACTGATTCTTTGTTCAACATATTCAAGGCGCCGAAATGCTTCTGTTAAGCAGTCAAATACTAATTAACGGCACCGGGTCTGGCTGTGCCCTAGTGGAAGCACGTTGTTTTTTTGCATATATTTTATTGATTCTTCATTCATGAAAAAGTTGTTTGAAGTATCTTAATAGTTGTATAGAATAATACTTACCGTTTTTAATAGGCATTTTAGTAATGTGTGTTGTTTTTAAAAAATAACGCTACAGATTTATAATATTTCTTGTTATTTAGAACATTTTAATGAAATAAATATACACTTTCGTATTTTTTGTTACAAATTTTGTATTAAGTATTTTATTATTCATATCATCATGTCATCTTTTATTAAGTATTATTGTTTTTCAATAGTAGGTCATGTTAACATTACAAAACTCATTATTGTTACATTAACATACACGATTCGTTCGGTCGCTCCTCCGTATAACTTGTATTAATTTTTTATGCAAGTTATAGGCCCTTTCATCACGTCAAGGTGCCGCAACCCCTAAAAAGGGTTGTCATCTTTATTTTAGGCTGACCATTAATATTGTAAAAATTAATGGTTAATAAAATAAGTCTACTAAATTTATGCCTAACATGTCGCATTTTGCGCAGACCATTAGGACATTAAAATGAACAATGAATAATTAAACGAAAATGATGTCATGTCATAATTGTTGCATTTTAGGCTGACCAATGTTATGTTATTAATAAGCGCTTCATTGATTAAGTACAGTTATGCTATTTCCTAAATGTCGCATTTCAGGTCAACCACAGATTGTATAAAAATGAATAATGTATAATTATACAGAAATAATATCATGTCCTAAATGTCGCATTTTAAGCTGGCTATTAATTTGATTATCGTGAATACTGTATTAAATAGGAAAATCAAAACCATGTGCCAAAATGTCGCATTGTAGGCAGACAATTAACATGTTACAATTGTATGTGCAGTAACAAAGAACAAAACATATTTCTTATTCATTTACCATCAAGAAAGAAGTCATAAGGATCAATTTCATCACTCGCATATCTTGTAATGACATTTTATCCTTTACTTCTTCCTTGTATAAGTTTAATGAGGACATACTTGAAAAGTGTCTCTCATCAACAACCATGGTTGTACCTTTTTCCCGTCGACGTTTTAATCCGGTTTTAACAACACATAACGCGTTTATTGTCGACGGCGTTAGTCTGTTTCTTTTTTTTCGTGTCAATATCTGTTAACATAGAGAATACTCTTTCGGCATCAGCATTTGAATTCGGAAGAGATCTCACAGTATTAACTTGACTGCGCAGCTGAGGGAATTTCAGTTTGTTTTTACTATCACACTGAGATGCAACAGGTTTCCACATCTCATCGAACGTCATATGCAACAAATTGAGATGCTGCTGCATGGTAAATACATTTGGCAATGACTACCACTCTTGTTTCAAAACGTCAAGATCAATGCCTCCAATTTTTTCGCAATTTTTTTGACAACATTAACAGTTTTCGTTTGATTTTCTGAACAGAAAGCAAAGTTTGGTTGCAAAATAAGTAATTTTTTGAAAAAAGTGTCATTGAAGGGTAATTTTTTGCGAATTTCGTTCGCTGCGGTGACATAAAACTGGAGACATTGTTTGTGTGTTGCATCATGCACAGCATTCTCACCTTTTTCGAGTAATTTGAGTAAAACTTCGCAGTTTGACCCAATTGACACTTCATTAAGTGACAATTGAATGTCTTGCGCAGAAAAATTTAAATTACGAATTGCATTCACATCTTTTAGAATGCTTGGTTTCAAGAAATGCCTCAATATTCCTCGTAAAAATTCAGCAGAGCACAGCTGGAGGACATGAATACGAGTTTCAATAGCTTGAAACTGAACATTGAAATTATCAAATTCTTTTAAAGCATAATTTACAAAGTAGAAGTATGTTATTGTTTCAGATTTCTGCATCATATCCAGAAGAGTTTAGGCAGTTTTATTATTATCATTAACCGCAATTTCCTTAAGACACAGTAACAACGTTTTCAAATTTTTCAAAACTCTGTATACTTGCAGAACAAGATAACCAACAAGTTTAGGTCAATTTTAAAATTTGTCGTGAATGATTTTGAAAACATTCTTGCATTTTTTTGAAAATCGCATGACGTTTCAGGCTAATACTTAAAAAGTTTGAAATCTTCCGTAGAAAGTATTCGCAAACATCTAGAACTTCTTTACACGCAGCGCTAGCAACCAAAGGATACGAATGACATGGACATGGTAAAATCATAATACCCTTACAGACATGTTTTAAAAAAGTGCAAAATGATTTGTTGCAACCGATCATAATAGACGCATTATCACGTGAAACTCCAATGATATGTGTAAAAGAAATGCTGAATTTGTACATCGTTTTTTTAAATGCTTCGAATAATTTTTAGCAGAACAATCTTGTACATCAAGTAAACCTAATTCTAACAATTGAACTTGGCATTCGAAAGTTCTTGGTTATACAAATTTCACAACAATTGCCATCCACTTTTTATTCATTAAATCAGACGTCTCATCAATGAAAATTAAAAACTTGGTTTCTTGTAAAATGTTTGTCAAGTTTTCAATCTCCAATAGGTACAAGCCATTCTTAAGGATATATTGTAATTTTCTACGACCGATTTTTATTCCTTTCATAATATCTTTAGAAACAATGGTTTTAAAAAAATCTGAAAATTATGTTGCAGCCATTGCAGAAATATTACTTTCAGGAACCAAAGCTGCAAAACGAATTTCGGCAGCTTTTCTTTTTTCATCAAACCATTAATATTAAGTGAAACGTTTGTCATTGTATCTGCATGCAAACAATTGCCATGTCTTTCAGAGTTTGAAAGACCAGCAACAAACGATTTATTACAAATTTTACATTGAAATGATAATAGATCGTCGACGAGTTAACGTAACCATGGTTTAAATTTCTCGTCGTTCAACCATTTTTTGCAAAATTTCACTTTTTCAAAATTTGTTCTATTTTCAGATGAACAGTCAAGTTTCTTTTTCTCGTGACTTTCGTCATGTCTTTCAACATGCCCACTCCCGCAAACGAAGTCACGATTGCATAAAATGCAATGAAACTTGGATTCATAATTTTCAACTTCTCGAATCCATGTCTTACACTGCTCGATTTCGAGCCATACTTGTACAAAACAAGTTTTTCTTTTTTTATTTGAAACTTTACTGTTCGTGTCCGACATGTCGAAACAAATAGAAAACTTTGTCAACCGAAATCGTTTTATTTATCAGAAATGTTATACGCTATGTTAGTAAATGATTTTTAACAATGTTTTTTTGAAACGTTTTTAATAAACTAAATCGGATTTTATATTGACAAAGTTTCGCAATCAGCCAACAAATAAGGTAGAAAATGTCGTTATTGCGCCAAAGTGTAAACAAAAATCAGCAGCAATGAAACGTAATTATTAATGATTATCTGTAAATAGATAATTCGATTAAATGTTGTTTTAATATGTTAACACTTGAGCAAAACAACTTTCGACAAATATAACAAGTACTTACTGTATTAATGTAAAATTTATCGTATGAGATGAAAACGCCTACATCAACGAAGCGACAGTAATTTGTTGGTTACTTAAAAAAAAACATCAAACCTTATTAGAGTGAATTTTTATTCGAAATTAATACAATTAAAAATTATATAATAAAATGCAGTATTTCGATAAAAGAAATTATTATAACTAATTTTGAAAAAATAATAATATTGCTATTTTACTTCATTTACAAATAATAAATTTCAAAAATATATTATAATGTTCTGAAAAAATAAAACATTAGTAGGAAAAATTAATTGTGATGAATTAAAAAAACACAATATTAGTCATTAAATAATAGCAGACAAAGCACAAAAATAGTAAAACATTGCTATCATTAAAGTAAAGATCATTTATTTCAAAACTAATAGGAAAACAAAATGCACGTCAACGTTTAAAAAAAAAATATTTAAATTTTCGCAGCATAAATTGATTTTTTGACTTATTAATGTCGAATGGGCCGTCCAAACCTATATAAACTGATATATTAATTATAAATTTATATTTAAAATAGTATTGATTTATATAAATAATGAAATCATGATTTTAAATGAATACGAGGGAAAAATGTCGGTAGAAAGCGGCGGGAGTGACAGGAATTACTTGAATTAACGTTATTAAATAAAAATTTGGTTTCGTCGGCAGTGATAATATCCGAATAAATTAATCAAATTAATTTTCGCAATAAAACTAACAAAAAACTTGGTCCTTCGAATTATTTATTTATTTAAAAATTTATACAGCGCAAACATTATTATTTTAAAAAAATAATTTACTTTTAAGTAATATTTTTTCAAATGTTTTTTCTCGTCCTTTCCGATCATTTTTTCATTCGGATTCAGGGAAAATTAATCATCATCGTACGTAGCATATCATCAGTACCCCATCTAAATACATCCATCTATGCCGCTAGTTCGCACCAACTCCGCTAGGGAGCACCACTGAGCGATGTAACCACGGACCCAATCTGGCATTACTGGCAGCGGTTCCAACTGCTCCACTGATCCCTTGCGGCAGCGGTCTACTACACTGCTCCGCAGGGATAAAATTCGGCGATCAGTCTTTTGCAAACTGTCCGTGGTAGCGGTCAGATACTGCTCCTCTTGTCCCCGTAGTAGCGGTTGGATACCGCTCCACCTCTTCTCCGTGATAGCAGTCGTATACCGCTTTACCTAGTACCTTCTCCCTGATAGTTGTCGGATACCGCTTCACTACCATCTCCCTCGTGTTAGCGGTTACATACTGCTCCACTGTCCTTTTTGCACACACGACCTTAGCAGAGACAGCGACATTTGAAAGGCCAACTACTGAAATCAACACTTAACACTTCAACAATGACACCCCTGCACAACCACCGTTTACAACCGACGACGCAGATGTGGCGACCATTGTTCATCAAAATGCCTAAGCAAGTTGATCAGGGAGAACGGCGACGCCTCAATAAATTTAGACTCCGCAATATAATATATCATTTCATACTGATAACATTCAAATCTTAGCATGACTACAAGAATAAGGTCATTAAGATTCTCATTATAAAGACCTATAAGCTCATTTGCTAATTTTTCGAGGCCCAAAAAGGGTCGAACAAATATAATTTGATGTTTTAAATCACACTTTAATTCTCTATCATATCACTCATACTCTCACAAAAACTCGACAAACTATACACTAATTTATCACTTATAACATTGAGAAAAGTTGGATGAATATAAAATTTACTTATCAACAATTATTAAAATTGAATTAATTAATTAAAATTACGCAGAACTCACAACCAATGCGAGTCGCGACCTGAAAAAGGTATAAAATTATATTTAAAAACTTATCCGAACTCCCAAAGAAATGGCGGACTCGCGGCACGTGTCCGAACTCAGTCGCTGGCTCTTTTTTGAAGTTGCCTCCTTCGCTGAGTCGTTCTGTCCCATCCAAAGTTGACACCAGCACCCTGAAGGTCACTTTCACTGAATCAGCACTTACCGGCGCGAAGTTCTAACACTTCCTGAAAAAATTGGGTAGCAATTTTCCAAATCGCGTTGTCAACCATTTTTCGTACCGAATCGACGAAAAGAGTGACGATCAAGCCTCGTTTTCGAGCTTTCGTCTTCATGTTACCCCTCTGTTGCATAAAAACCTCGGAGTGGGGTCTGCGCAAAAGCTTTCATTTGAGATTTTCGCGCTTAATCAATCGATATATAAGTCGATCGCTATCAGGTTCCGTATTCGGACCCAAGGTGGCACGGCCTGTTTGCTTTTGAGTATTGCCGAACGGCCGGTTTGTTGACATCTGGCATTTCATTGCCGCTATAACCTTAAGTGTCCGGTGCGTGTTCCTGTGGCTCGTCGGGTCGACCGGGAATCACTTCCAGCCAACTCATCCCACGTTGCAGAGTGCCAGAGCACTCAGGCTACTTTATCCAGTGCGTCACATCCACAGTCCCCGTGATATGTGCCTCCATCCGCCATGACTTTCCACGAGCCTGCCATCGACAATACAATTCACCCGATAACAACACGAATCTAATACTCAAATTAATGACCCTGACCCTCAATGGTTGTGGGTTCCTTTAAAGCGCAAGTACTATATTTACATCAATTAAAATTATCGTAAAAATATATTCATTTAAATATTGTCGAGTTTGACCCTTTCTGTCGACTCAACATAATCGTTTCATTTTTAATATTATTGTACGTTATTTTATTTTATTTTTGTGACGGCAAAATGCCACGTCACAACGTATACAAAACTTGTCACATTATTTGATTTTTGTATTTTAAAGCCTTTTCAAAATTAATCGCACTTAACCTACTTTCATATCGCCGAATTTCTACATTATAAATACCTACGTACGCGCCATCTACATACAAGGTAAGAAGAGATTTCTACCGTTAATCAGATTTGATATCCTCACTCTTTACACTAACACGTTTAAATCGAAACAATTATTTGCATTTTTTCAAAATAGTACTATCAAATCAAAATTTTTATGGAAACAAATCATGACTTGTGTATAATTTTCAGTGAAATAGCAACTGTTCAATATTTGAGGTTAATTATGTTGTGGCAAAATTCAATCTTTCATTTTGATTTTAAAAACAATATCTAAGACTGACGTTAATTGCTTAGCTCTAGCGAATCAAAAGTTGAATATAAAAATATTAATATGTGTGCACTGTAAAGTTTGTGGGCTTTTGAAGCGAAAACAACATATTTTGCGCTATGCGCAAAGAATTCTTTGGCAGGTAGTACAATCTTGAAATGTAGTTAGTGTGTTAATTTAACTACCGATCAAGGTAAAACCCTATATAGTTTATAGAAGTCGAATGTTTTCAAAATTACTTAAAAAGAAAACGGTACCGCGTATTGGCATCGCACTTTTAATTTAATGCGCTCACAACCACAATAGCAAACATAATTAAAAAAAGTGTAAAACCTAAATAATAATACATAACCAGTTTCCATACGCATGATGAAATTTAACCTTACCTTACTCGGTACGAAAGTGGCATGTAATTAAGCGATAATTACGTCTGATATTTTGTCAATATACAGTGGCTCGTAATAAAACTCAGAAAATAAAAATGGATTAAGACCACTGTTACTTTCGCTAGCAAAAGTGCTTAATTTCAATAGCAATTTAGCACGAGATTCTATTTTTTGATGGTATATGATAGTTTCGTAACAACGCTAGTCCTGAACCTTTTGACAGGTAAGTATAATAGATTAGAGAATTCTATGAAATGCAAATCATATGATTCAAATAATAACATTATTCTCTGATCAACATATATAACTTGATAAGAAAAGATTCTCAGTTAGCTAGAATACAATAATTGACGTTTGAGTTTGGCACAGAATTAAAACTGATATGCAATAACTTTAAGAGGCGTTCTGCCACATTCGATTACACATGATGAGATACACCACGTGGGGTTGATTCCGGGAAGGTTCACGGTCCCCGTTAACCTTTTCAAGAAATGAAAAGAAGACGGGGTAGATACACCTTTCATTCAGTTTGAGTCACCTCAATCAAGTCAGAAAGTAACTCAACGTGAATTGATAATCCTTTGCAACGTGATCCTGCAGCTCTCTTACAGATTGCGGATATGGCTCGGTAACGGCAGCAGACACTAAATTGTAGATAGAGCTGGAGAACGAAACGTTTCGACAATTTTTTTTTTTTTTTTATTTAACACAATTCATGCCGTATTTTTAAACAATTGAACGTGTGCTGAAACTGATTTTCGGATGTCTCCCTCCAGAAGCTTACCCAGGTAAGGAAACTAAATAACCTCACTTTCGACACATACATTAAAATGCGTATTTCTGTGGTAACTGTTATCGAAAAATGACAAAATTGTGTCTCCACGATGTATTTTTATACCCTGGGAGATGTATTTTTATATCCTGGAGACGTTTACCCAGGTGAAAAAACGCATTAACCTCACTTTCTGCACATTTGTTGAAATACGTGTTTCTAGAGTAATTACTTTTAAGAAATGTTAAAATCATGTTTCAACGATGTATTTCCATAGTCTTCAACGTGTGCCGAAACGGATTTTTCGACATCTACCTGAAGACGCTTATCAGGTGAGAAAGGTATTTAACTTCACTTTCTGCAAATTTGTTCAAATGCGTGTTTTTAGGATAATTACTATTAAAAAGTGTTCAAATCATGTTTCCACGATGTATTTTCATACTCTTTAACATGTGCCAAAACTGATTTTCGGATATCTCCCTGGAGAGTCTTACCTAGGTGAGAAAATTAAATAACCTTACTTTCGACACATGCATTCAAATGCGTATTCCCAAGATAGTTGCTATTAGAAAATGGCAAAATTATGTTTCCATGATGTATTTTTTTACCCTTCAACGTGTGCTGGAACTGATTTTCCGATATCTCCCTGGAGACGTTTACCTACCTTATTTTTAAATCTAATTAACCTTATTTTTAGCACATTTGTTCAAATGCCTCTTCTAGAGTGATTATTTTTACAAAGTGGTAAAATCATGGTTCCACAATATATTTTCATATTCTTCATCAATACCTTTTGCTTGCTTTCCGATACCTCCCAAGAGAGCTTGCCCATTTAACAAAACTAAATAACCTCACTTTTACACAAGTGAGGTTTCGACTTGTTTCGACCAAAAAAAAATTTTTTTTTGTCGCAACGTTTGATTTTTCAGCTCTATAAATTGTAGCAAAGTAAACGTGCGACACAACCATTTAAAAATTAGACGACTCAACCGCCGTAATACGTGCTATTTGCCTCAGAAAATCAGAGTTGTCAGAAATCAAATCACAAGCCGGATGACGAAACGCGCTTCTTGCTTTTGATGTGCAAACTCACTTTATCGTAACAAAACTAAACTGAAAAAAAATGTGTAGCAAAATATTTTCTTCTATCAAGATAACGCTTGTTTAATAACACAGCGGCGCGATACATTTCATAGAATTATAGACGATATTTATTCTCTCTAAATTTCTAAGTTTTATTTGCAGAAGCGTACTAACACTTTCGTGTGCCGAAGTTATTTTTGAGAACGAATGATATATTTTATTGTAAGTAGAACTTGAATGATCCCTTTGATTTTAGTGGCTGTAAAATGCTGAAATAAATTAGATTATGTGTAAATTTAAGTGTGTTTAATCGTTTATATTTTAGGTTGTGATGATCCACAATTATGTTAAACCTTAAATCTTAAACAGTAATAAAATAATTTTTAAATTGGTTAAATGTAGCTAATTTTGCATTTGGAAATGTTTATTTTTCACATGTCATCAATTTCAAATAAAGATTTCATAACTAATGAATAGACTTGTTGACTCAGACTGTCACGCTGGAAATACCTTAAGGAGGGCGTGAGAGTAAAATGGCAAATTTAAACAATACCTTTAGTATTTCAATATGTTTAGTAGAAATTATTAACATTCTACACTATCATTTAATTTATATTATTTAAATTGTCAATAAAGGAATTTGGATAAAAATGATCATTAACGTAACATTAGACTTGATATAATTTCTTGATCACATCTGAATTTTACATAAATGTTTGAAAATTCATTTACAATAATTTGAAGTTTGGTTTAATATATAGTCGTTTTAGAGGTCAGAATAAATATAGTGTGTGATTATGTTCGCACATAAATAATGGTATCATTTAGAAAGATATATATAAAAATGAATTTCAGTTATCATTTTTTATTGTTTTGATTAGTTTTATCATTATGTAAGTTGGTAGTGTATAGAATTCTAATAAAATGTTACCAGTATGAATCTAGTCTATTTCTATTATCATAAGTTTAGGTTAGAAATTGGCGCGAAAATCATATAACTTGATCTTCATTTGTTTTTATGTATTACATTTCTAATATTTCTCTTTTGTTTCTATTATTTTCAGTGTCCAATAGATTAAAATTTTCAAAATCTATAAGGTGTGTAATGTTATTTTTTATGTGTTCTGTAATGACTGTGACTTTTTGTAGTTTTACAATGGGTATGTGTTTTTTTACTCTTGGTCCTACATTTCTTTTTGGTTGATCAATATATAATTGTTTACAAGTTTATGCAATTTCGATATGTACATGTATAAATAGATGACGTTTTTCTTAACCTTACAGATGAGAACCAAGAAGCTCGTACAACATAATAAATTATAATGGATTGGGAAAGTCATATTATATTACTTGCAAAAGGTAATAAAGGCTTTAAAATTTTAAATCTATTCTATACTTACGACCTTCACTTGCACTAGTTCATGTAAAGAAAAAGTTAAAGTTAACTCAGAATGGTATGTGATATCAGTTTTAGAAGAGAATGAACATAAATTTAATTATTTTCTTAGCTTGAACAAAATTTCCACGAATGCTCGCCTCGCAAGCAAAAGCAATGAAAATCCTTGAATGTGATTTTTATGAGTCTAATGCAATATTTTTTCTGAATTGGTACGGAATAAAGCAAAAAATTTGACGAAAAATTTTGAACGCAAAAAGGTACCAAATATGACCTATTAACACCATATACGACGTAGCACTCCAACCTGTACCCTCAACCTGCACCTGAAACCTTCAGATTTATTTTTTATATAATCCATTAAAATTAGTTAAACTAATATATACATAAATTTTAATATAAGTTTGTTCTGTTTATTTGCTAATTTGTTTTATTCGAACTCCGGAACTACTTAACGATATAAATTTATTTTTCATCTAGCTAATTCATTGTAATATTGGTAGTAACATAGGCTGCGAACAAGCATTTGAATTAAAAGTCTTACAATAAACATTTATTCTTTATCTGTGCTTTTTTAAATTCTTAGATGGATTTGGATATTAGCTGAATTCTGATAGAGAAAACTTTTATTAAATATTGATTAAAAGTGAACTTGAAGTTCAATTATGAAAATATATAGTTTATGTACTATACAAAAAAACAAAGAAAACAACAAAAACAATCAAGGTATTATACCTTAAAATAGAGTAATCCTTAAATAGACAAGGGCAAACAAATAAAAGCTATAATTAGACAAAAATTAACGTCACAAAATTTTAAATATAGAGTAGTAAAAATGAACATTTTTTCCAAAACTTATATTGCGCATGAAATATTGTTTAAATGTTAATGAAAATTTTCATTGTTTGAAGAAAAAACCCATAAAATTACAGGCCCTAGTAGACAATTATCAACCAGTATTACATCAGATTTACTGTAAAGGAAATATTATTACTAAATAATCACTGTTAAATGTCTTTATTTATGAAGGAAATAATCGAAAAATTAGAAATTTTTTCAAATCTAATATCAGATTTACAACACATTAAATTCGTAGTTACTCGATACATAAAATAACATTGGATTATCAAAAAGTTCTCCTGAAAACGTCAGTTTTGAGTTAAATAAGCAAAAACTTGACGATTATGTAAGTAGTTGCAGTGAATAAAATTTAATAAAGAAAACTAAAATAATAAATACAAACTCGTTTTTTTGTGTTCCTTTAAACTATCGCAATACAAATTAACACCATAAATGTTATTTGAATTTTTCACGATATATGAATTGAACAATACCATAAATGATAATTTGCGATCAATGTTGGCACATATTGTCATTTCAAAAGAATGAAAAATAATTTAAAAACCGCCAAACGGTTTGCGAAACGCAAGTTTCTTTCGATTTATAAGAAGAAGTAGAATGAAATTTGATACACCTCTCAAAGCAATAGATGCAGTTTTTCTGGCACTGGTACAATTTAAAGCACTCGTGACCCGACAGGAGTTGTGTCAAGTAAAAATTGACTTCGCCATGTTTCCTGTTCATTCATATCGAAATATCCGGGATAAGTCAATAGGTCCAACGGCCCTTCAGTGAAGAATTCCAGGAATCCTGCCATCTTCTGGTTGACTCTTATTTTTCTTGTTTAGCGATGGTGCGACGATCCAGCTCCGTGGATTACCTCCCATGGTTGTTGATGCGCTGACGTTCGTCAGCCACAAGTTCAGTAGATATCATACTAGCCACTATACACGCAGCATCGTATGAGACTGTACGGAAAGCGCAGACAACCCTCAAAGCGCTTCTCCTGTATACAGAAGTCAACTAGCAGCTATATGCTTTGATGTTTAGAACACTCGTCCAAACAGGAGCTGCATACAGCAGAATAGACCTCACTGTACTTAACAAAAGCTGACGTCTGCTTTGTTTTGGCCCACCGATGTTGGGCATGATACGAACGAATGCAGTAGTAACGCTTGCTGTTTTTACGCTGGTAATCTTCAGCTGTTCTTTAAAGAGTAGTCATGAGTCTACTCATACTCCGAGATATTTCAAGCAAGACCGGGACGTGATGTTTTGGTCTCCTACTGTAAGCGTGATGGTTTCGTGCTGCTTTCTGCTTGAAACTAAGATTACTTCGTTCTTGTGGTCCGCTAGAGAAAGTTTTACTGAAGTAAGCTATCGGCGGATAATTTTGATAGACTCGTTCGCCAGAAGAATCACATCTTCTAGATGCTTATCCACGACGATAACTGCAATGTCATCAGCAAACCCGACAGTCTATGCTCCGTCCGGCAGCTTTAATTTCAGAACACCGTCGTACATAATATTCCATAGGAGAGGTCCAAGAATTGAACTTTGTGGTGACGCCGGCTGTGAATTTTCGGATCTTCAATCCGTCATCTGTTTGGTAGATTAAGAACCTGTCCGTGAAGTAGTCGCAGATGTTGGCCATGATGTACACTGGAACACCGAGCAATTGGAGAACATTGAGGCTGCAACCCCCTTTTACCGAGTTAAAGGCGTTTTTGACATCTAAAGTCACAATTGCACAGTACTTCTTCGTTCCACCCTATCCACCGTTTGCTAGCTATGGCTGCCCTCGCAGTATTTACAACCTGCGAAATCGCATCGATTGTGGGATGCGCTCTGCGAAAACCGAATTGGTCGTCGGACATCTTCAACATAGGACTCCAATCGGTTGCACACGATGCGTTCAAGTATTTTCCCTGCTGTGTCCAATAAACATATTGGTCGATAGGAGGATGGGTCGGCAGCTGGTCGGCGTTCCTTGGACAACAGCACCAGTCATTGTTTCTTCCAGCACTTAGGGAACACGCCTCTGCGGAAGCAGCTGTCGTAGACATGCCTAAAGATGTCCAGGCGTGCTTTTATAGCTATCTTAAGCGCTATATTGGGGATTCGATCTAGTCTTAAGGCTTTACAGTCTTTAATTCTACGCGTGGCTGCAAGCAACTCCTCTGGTGTAATAGCTGAGATCTCCTCTCCTCGAAGATTCCAGGAACCATCGAAGATTGTTTCCCAGTGTTCGGAAAAAAGTACTGACACGATGTTTCCCAGCATAGCTACATCTGTCATTACAGTCTTGTAGGGCTTACCCCATGGGTCTGAGTTAACGGCCTGACAAAGTCCGCGCCAACATCGTAACTTGCTCACCTCAATCGCTTTTTCAAAGATCCTGCGTGCAATCTTATACTCCTTCTGTAGTACGGTAAAGTTTGGACGCCCCCTTGCTCCCTGATAAAGCCTTCGGATCCGATGGCAGCGTCTTCAGAGCTCAGCGATTTCTTCATTCCACCAATATACGGGATGACGATGGTATTTTGATGACGTTTTCGTCATAGATGCGTCACGTGCTGTGGTCACTTGCGACATAAGGCGATCAGCTTGATCGTTTGTATAGCTTTCACTAGTCACAGCATATTCCAGTATGACTAAAAAGAAGTCTGTGTCCTATGTCTTGAGATTCCATTTGCGGCTACGCCCAAGCACGTTTCGGACAGGACCAGGGCCTTCTCTGATATCAATCATGAGAGCTTGATGATCACTGTGGGTGTAGAGGTCGCAGACCCTCCATGACAGACCTTGTTGAAATAAGCCCTCGCTTGTGAATGTCAGATCCACTATTGAGCTCGTTCTACCTCGCGTAAATGTTGGACTTGTCCCCATTTAAATGCCATTAAGATGACATCTAATGAAGCAAGGTGATCGAGTAGAATCTCCCCCCGACGATTTGTCTCCTCGAATTTTCTCTGCTAGTTCAAGCAAGAAGAACTCTAATTCAGCCTCTAAGTCGTTTGGGACGGCGTATATACTTTAGATATATATGGCATCCACTTTTATCCATGTACAACCGGTCTTCGTAACAGGAATAGTCTCCTGGATATTTTATCTGCCTGTAGCCCATATCGCTGCTTTGTTGGAGATGTCTGAGCGCCAAGTAGTGCTTTCGATATCTTTGTACTGTTCGCAGAGTATAGCGACATCAATTTCAGCCTCTTTCACAATTTGCATCAACAGGTCTTGAGATGCCTCGCAATGGTTCAAGTTCAACTGTATGATTCTCATCCCTTTGTTTTGAGCTGCTGTTTTCAGTTCTTTCCGGTACTTCAGGCATCTGCTACTACTAAACACATGCCCAGTGTCTAATGTTCCGGCGCAAATCGAGCAGTATGGAGACTTGGAGCAGTTCTTCACTAAATGTGAAAGTGATTCTCCGCACTTTCGGAAGAGCTTGGACCGATCTGGCCCTTTACAGATTCCAGCTCAGTGTCTAAAGTTCCAGCAACGGAAGCAATTCAGTGGGGTGTTCTTGAGCCGGATGTGGCTGAATATCCAGCCAATCCGAATTTTGCTCAATTCCGCAGCCTTACAAACTAGCAATATCAGAAATTTGACCGTCGTTATTTCAGTTCCTCTATAACTAGGGCATAGTGACAAAGTTAATGAGTTATTTAGATTTTCAACTCCATTGGGTTGCTCCTTCAGTGCAGCTAGTATTTCCTCCTTCGAAGTCGATTCATCGAGATCTTGCCGAGATAGAATTTCGGAGTTGATCAGCTTTATCATTGGAAGATTTCTCCAATTCCAATAGCAAATCACCACCTCCTGTTCGCCTGATTCGTTTGACACAGGGTCCTATCTCTTTCAGTTCCGGATCACTCTTCATTCGACGTAGGATATCCGCATAGGATTTTCCCGTCTCCGCTTCTTCGCTATCTTCACGAGGATAGCGTCAGGACAAATCGATTTCGGACGCAAACGTCTCGAATTTGCAAAGTTTTTTTGGCTTTGCTAACTCACTGTCTTCTTTTTGTCCACATTTTTCTACTGATTAGCGGGAGCATCTTTCTCGCATGGAGTGCCATCCACTTTCTTCTTTTTCTGCAACTTTCTACAACCAAGTTGTACCCACAGTTCTCCTCTCCTCGCTTCTTCACTTAAAGCTTCAGATGCTACAGTAGCCAAGTGGTCCACTACTGCAGCACTGCGGTCGCCGGATAACGACGCCTGAGAGCTCGTTGTTCACTCCCAAACGACACCGGTATTAGAGATTCTAGCCCCTGCACCGTATGGTTTGTCCTAAGATGACTCGCCATGTTTGGTTTATCAATCGGGGTTCCATCCCCTAAGTTTTTATATCGGACTATTCCTTGTCCTAGCCTTTGGGATACCAATCCTTGACTACAAGGCAGTAGTTGTTGGACTATGAGCGCTTATAGAAGAGCGACGCACACACGTTCTATCGAGACGCATTATCAAGCTTATGACCTTTTCATGGGCGAAATAAGCTGCAACAATCCTATTTCTTCAACCATGCTCTCCATCGCAACCGCTGCTTGGCCCTCGACTGCTTATTCGTCGAAAAAAAAAGAAAAAAATGTATTTTACTCCTTGATATCGCTTATTTCGCAGCTAACCTATATATCTACAGGCCGTTCATTATCCGCCACCTACGACGCGCCCGGTTACGTGCAGCTCCGCGCCAGGTGTGTGTGTGTATATGTGTGTGTATAAAAGAAGTGCAAGTCAATATTCATCCATATTGTATTTCAATAGAAAATTCGAAAATCTAGCGGTCTACCTACGCTTTCCAATGAAAAATACATTTTTCAAAATGCGATAAAACGAGTGAAAAGATAGCAACAATGTTTAACTTTCTTGCAATCTATTCCGTTTCCATGCGATTCTTTATAGTTGGCCCCAAGTTACAAACCGATATTGCTCAAAATTTTGCTCAATTGGCGGCAATTTAAATTTGTTTTCACATCAGATGTTTTTAACATGTTTCGTCAGATTCCGATACACCTTAAGTACAGAATTTATCAAAATATTGCTTGGAAAGACGAAAATTCCAATTGTTTGACATATTTCGAATTGAATACTGTTACATATGGTCTCGCTTCTTCGCCATATTGATCAATTCGTACTTTGCAATAAATTGCGAGAGAATATGACAATAAATTCCCTCGTGCATTTAATTTGTTGGAAAATACGTTTTTTTACGCCGATGATGTTTTCGCTGGGGTGGATAATCTTGACGAACTTCGCAATATTAAATACGAAGCTATTTCGATTTTTAAATCCGCTAACTTGGAGCTCAGTAAATGGTTATCAAATCAAATACAATTGTGTGATTCATTTGATCAACTTAAGTTAATTCATGATGTAGTTTAGATTGACTAAAAAATTTTAGGTTTGAGTTGGAATCCACATAATGATCGTTTCTCAATTAGTAATCAATTGCAGCAACATTTAAACCAACTAAACGTACAATTTTATCAAATATTGTACGGTTTAAGCATTTAATTCAACAACTTTAGTTAATTAAATTCGAGATCAGATTCCTGCATCTTTACAATCTGAATGGAATTCACTTCATTCCGAAATGAATAGTATTTCGAATTTAAAAATTCCACGATGGTACGGATCTCATAACATAGATAAAATTGAATTAGTTGGATTTAGTGACGCATCCTCACTTTCGAATTCCGCGTTAGTGTATTTTCAAGTAATCGACAAGCGAGTACTTGGCGCATTTCTCCCCACCTAGGAAGAAATGTTGACACTCTTATGCCGAGTCGAAGCATGCCTTAACACACGCCCTATATCTCATTTAAATAATGATTCCACTTCTCTTGATGTCCTTACTCCGGGACATTGTTTGGTGGGTACAGCCTTAACTGCCCCGGCTGAGGCCTGTTTATTAAATCTGAATGAAAATAGATTAAATACACGGCAAATTATCGCCAGGGCATTACAGGTGTTTCGGAAAAAACGGTCCAATAAATATTTGGATTTGCTTTAATCTCGGCCGAAATGGCGAGAAAATGTTTTGAATTTGAAAATGGGTAATCAGTTTCAATTAAAGATCAAAATCTACCTCCATGTAATTGGAATTTAGGCAGAATCAAAGCAATCTTTCTTGATAGCGATGATTTTCCTAGACTTTATGAATTAATAACAAAAGTAGGGTCCGTAACCCACAACGTAACACAACTCTATCCGTTGGTTTCAAATCTGCGAAATTACAACAAACATCAATCACCCAACTTGATGTAAATTAACACCTGATAGATACTTGATACTTATACTTGATATTAGTTTTATCTTAACCATCAAAATGGAAAGTCAAAGTCCTCCAGTACTCAATTTACGTGTAGATATCGATATCGACGATATCTTTCACGATATACCCTTAAATATAAATACTGAAAACATAACTCCGGACATGAGGTGCTGTGCTTGATAATCCTTCTCCGGTCAAAATGGAACAAAGTAACTTAGATGATGAACATGCTCGTATGATGGACTTGCTGAATGATGATGACCAGTTTAGAAGTTCACCATTTGCTGAAGCTCATCAGCACATGGCCCTTAATTTGGAGATACAGAACGAGTCTGCTCTCAATTCAGTGAATCCCCGTCGTACAGTCTGTCGCCGTCGTAATCCACGCCGAACACGACCAACCTTCGGGCCATTCTAAAGACCTTTTAAAACTCAGACCGAAGGCTGTGGATATCTGTATGATTCCACGGCTCAAGAATACAGCCGGGATTCTTAAAATTTTGTTGTAATGGCCTTCAATCACATGACATTAGTATCGGCAAGAGATCGCTCACGGTATAGATTATGGAAACGTCATATACCGCTAGGGAAAATAACACTTAAATGGAATGGACAGATGAAATAAACCATGGCCCGTTTGACAATCAGGGTAACACCATACTAAGTGAGTGTCTCATTTTTTATTTTATCTCTAATTTTTCCATTCGCTTTGTAATTTTAACAATTTTCATTGTTTAAGGTGGGTGGATTGTTCGAGACACGATAGGCAGTTTTTATTTTCTTTTTTTTTCTTTAATTTTTTTTTTTTCTTGATTTTGATCAAATTAATTTAAAATGAAATTTAATTGTATCGGTATCTATTTCCCCGCTTTTCCGCTTCTTTCTTCGGTTCCTGCACCGCACTATGACAGGCTGCGCGCACGAGTAGCGCACTGTCATTGCTCGATTTTAAGCACTTGCCTGAACTGAAATTACGAAACTGCCGACAAAACGATAAAACGACAACGATGAACCGACAAACCGATAAACGTCTAAGATTCTAGATAAACGTGATAAGTTACCGACGGAGAAGTAACTCCATCTGTAGAAGTTCTGTTTCTACGTCATGTGTGACTTTGAGAACACACTTCTTGTTCTTGCTCAGTTCTAGTTCGTATCCCGTTCTTGTGCTAATTCAAATTTAAAAGTAAGTAGAAATAACGCCTACATAAAATCCAAGAAATAATACAAATAAAATATTTAATCGCATAATTAAAACATAATATCATGTTTGACTTAATAGAACAATTAAAAACCTGATTGAATACGATTTATGATAACATTTAATATTTTAATAAATATTTTGCAGAGATGATGCCGATTTTTTTAAGAAAGAGAGAAGAAAAGAAAATGAAAGATTTGCAGTTAACGCATCATGTTCTTTGTGCTGTAAGTGATCCGTTAAATTTTCCAACAAGAAAAGTTATCATGAAATTTCAGCTCAGCAAGCATTTGGTATTCTATTTGGAAAACATTTTAAGAGACAACATTGTTGTAAGGCGTGCTCTTGCAATTTCTTCGGAGTCAAAACTGTTCGCAACCTTAATATTTCTTACTACTGGCAGTTATTAACGAATATTTGGATCAATTTTCTATGAAACAGCTGCGGAAAAAGAACGAAGTATGTGGTCCATTCGAAAGAATGATGGGAGTTCGAAACGTGTTTGCTGCGGTCAATGGTAATTTGATACAAATTTTGGCTCCTGCGATTGAAGAGCATAATTACGTCGACCGCAAAGGAAGACATTCAAAGAATATCCAAGTGGTACAATTAAAATAAAAAAATAAATTACGAGGGCTCGTAATTGTGTCGAGAGGTGTATTGGAAGGACGGAAACGAAATTCAGATGCATATCTTCTAATAATGTTATGAGATATCATCTTTCATTTGTAGGAAAAATAATCACTATAATAACGTGTCTTCATAACATGTGCTCATTGGACGGATCAGACGTTGCCCAAGAAATGCATTTTTTTATAACGATGCAGATGATAAAAACGATGTTGTCGAGTAATAGCATGACTTTCGTTACCAACGGCGCTCGCAATGCTACCATAAGTAGTTCGACGCGCCACCACCGCACGAAATAAAGGGTATCCGCTCCCCAAAATCAAGTCAGTGCAGCTCGGGACACTCGAGCGACAACAATTCCCACCTTAGAGACTGAGTACAAGCCGCGTGCTAGCTATTTTAATTTTCCATGTTCTTTTGATTACGCTAAACTCTAATTCAATAAACTTTAGTAATCTCTTTTTACCTTAGCCATCTAATAATATTAATTTTATTGGTGTGAGTCACTTATCCACCCAATGTCAAGGAGAGAAGCTAGTCTACCGCTGTACAAAATTTGTACCCTAATTTTAATTAGATTTAAGCCGACGGCGAGGTAAGGTTCCGCAGGCGCTACCTGGCGCAGTACATATTGAAGTTAACTCAAATTTGCGGTTTTAATTTGAATCAAAGTAGAGGGTAATTTAGTCGCAATTATTATGTGTGATATTTATAATTAGTCCGTATGAACTACTTTAATTCGTACAGGTTAATTCGAGTTAACACACCTAGTTTGTTGAAGCCATATTTGATTTATTAGCGTGAGTTCAAGGAGGAAACGGGGCACTCGTTCCTCTAATTAACAGAACAAGAACAAAAGATCAAGGTCACAGGGCACCCATCCTGGTCTTAGCCTTGTCCAACACATTAAAATTACGTTCCCATTAATTTAAATAAAAACAATCTCAATGATTTAGTGGCAAAGTTGTTAAGTTTAGGTCAAGTCTGTAAGCTTTCAATACTTTTCTTGTTTAATTTCTAGGACTATCGACATTGTTTCATTGCTGCATTCCAGCTTACATTCGTTTAAGTTTCTTTCTTTTTCTCATTACTCTTACCCGAATGCGCTTAGGTTTGTCAAACAACATTCGCCTTCAATTTGTAATTTTCACCTGAGTTGTGTTTACTTTTGCATTATTAATCGTTTATTGTCAATTTTTTTTATTAAATTTGTTACAGTTAACTGCGTTAGCATTTAAATTATAAGCATCCTTCCCGAATTCCAGCAATTTGAACTTTATGTATGTTTCTGATTTAACATCATTTAAACCTTATAAACGTAAGCCAGATTCATTCAGCATATAGTCCACATCAAAGTTACAATTCAAGTTTTTGTTGTTCAACAATATTCAACAGATGTAGTTGAACAGATGCATAATTATAATGAACATGCGGAAACTCAACGAAGAAGACAGCACATTGTTCAAATATTTTTCTATGACGAATAATTTAAAGTAAAAGTAACAAAATTATTGACGTTGATAATCATATTTTCGTCGATAGTATTTAATAATACATGATGTTTCGTAATCACATACTAAAACAAAATTTATCAATATTTATTAACATCACTTGACTTGATATTATTATATTAACTAGAACAAAATTTCAAATAAACAAAACAATGATTAAAAGTTTGATTTCTGAGATTGACTGAGAACGTTGTGAAATGAGTGGGTAAGGTCAGAGTTAGTACCTACAAATATGATTCCACAGTCCGTTTGTATGACGCAAATTATGACGTGATTTGAAATCCTTGAAGGCGACAATAAAAGCAGAAGCCCTATATTCCGAAACCAATTTAAGACAAATAGCCTTGATTGTAAGGAAAACAAATAAACAGATGTATGTGTTATGGGCCTTGTGATTACAGCCTTTCGAGATGCGTACTTCTAGAGAACCAGCACAGTCCAGATCACTGTGCAAAAAGAGCTTGTGTAGGTGGTCAACTAATGGGGTCGGAAGTTGACCCATGAGTTGTATTACAACAAGAGCTCTACATACATATACATATACACATATTATAGAATGAAGAATGAAAATTTGATTAATTTATCAAATAATCCAGACTTTGGCTCGAAGCGTTGAAGCTCCACGGTGACAGCGTAAATAGGTATTATGAATTATCAATTTAGTTACGATACGATTGCGCAAGATGATAGGATCAACCCGAGAGAAGCCAAAACGGGCGTTTCTTCAATAACCACATAACTTCAATTAACCTTCAGTATCAAGAAAAGAGCTTCGTGACGTAAGCGATACTTTTGAAATGATGTATTTTCGAGTTTTCAACTGATTAATTTCATTCAAGAATTATTCAGCTGTTAGCTATTTATACCACGTGATCCTGGCAATAACCATGTCTTCTATTGTTGGAGCAGACAAGTTCAAAGAACTAGTCAAAATTGAATGTGTTGGGAGACGCTAGCGCAATATGGAGACAGTAATACGACACATATAGGGTAAATGAGAAATGGGATCAGACAATTCCTGGATCGTAGTGTTAGATTGCGATAAGTAGGTTGAATTTAAAATGTCTCGTTGGATGTTAGGACAAGGCTGATCAGGCAACCTCGGTAAGATTTTAGCTCGATTGAACGTACTGTCATTTAGTGTCTGGCAGGAATGAATGAATTTTTGAAACACGATTTGCGACAAATATCGTACGCAAATGAGGTGCTTTCGACAGCCAATCAAGAATGCGAAGGATTTGATCAAAATTGGAATACCATAGGCTGCAGTGTTAATAACTTAATGGGGAGCAAAAAGACAGCCGATATTTCAAACTGAGGAATAGTGGGTTAAGCTATTTTCGAGGTAAAGACAACACGATGAGTGATGTATCGGCTATAATCGGAAATTCGAAAAAGTTGAATTAGACACGAAACCGTGAATAAGTGCAGTAGAGTAAAATCCGCGCAGTCACTGTGATAAACTTAAGAGTTTAAGCGTAACAATTGATCTGCTTAAAGATCTTATGGCGCCAAATCGGCCGAATCTAATACGTAGATATGTGATGCTACTGTTCTATAGAAGTAAATTTTAAAATTATTTGAATTATATTGATGACGAACATATGTGGCTTGTTTGGTAACTTAAGTAGCTATCTGAGTACTGTCTGAGGAGTAATATCAGTCCGACGTGAAAAAGACATTCTCAAATAATGGACGTAGTGATAGAATGAAGCAAAATGAATACCACTGTAGCAAAACGGACCTAAGGATAGCTTGCAATGTAGGCCCCAATGATAATGCACGATGTTCCCAGGTGTGAGAAATCCGGGATGGTCCTCTACTTTGCTTCTCCTCTGGATTTAATAGAGACAGAAGAAGAAGGTGTGTTCGTCATCATCCACTTTATCGCAGTAAGTGCACCTCAGGCTGCTCACTTTGGCCATCCTGAACAGATACCGGTTAAAATAACCGTGACCTGTCAGAAGTTGTGTCAGATAGTATACACTTCGCCGTGCTGGCGATTGACCAACGCGTTCAAACGCGGAATCAGCCTTCTGGTTCACACTGTGTCCGTTACCGTCGTCCAGCGTTGTTGCAATCGCTCCATTGCTCGAGCTCGAGCATCGCGCTTCGCTCACGTCTTTCTAAGGATAGCTTCGTTCTCCCGCGCCTCCTGCCGCTCCAGAGCAAGGAGGTCAATCAGTACTACCGCAGCTACAACGAGCGATGCGGTCTCCGGTACCATACTGCAGGCAGAAGCGATCCACAAAGCACCTCTGCGTTGAACACGGGCCATGCGTTTTCCGTAGAACTCCTTCTAAAGCGCCTAGGCGCAAACCTCTGCTCCGTAGAGCAAGACTGATTGCACCGTCGCCATAAGAAGACAGCACTTGCATGGCTTCGGTCCGGGAACATTTGCCATCAGTCTGCTGAGCGCGGTAGTGGTCTTGGATGCCTTATCGGCCATCCGCAGGATATGAGACCAAAACGTAAGATTTGTGTCCAGCGTCACGCTTAGGTACATGAGGTTCGGGGTAGTCGTTTCTGTTGTTTCTTCAATCAACATCGGCAGAATTGTGTCGATGGAAGTTTTCTTGGTGAGTACCAGACATGTCACATGACCTGGTTGATCTTGAGCTGTGCAAACTCGGTGATTGAAACAAGAACAGCTACATCGTTGGCGTAGCCAACGAGCATAGTTTCTTGCGGCATCTCCAGGCGAAGCAGGTCGTCGTATGCGACATTCTACATGTCTGGACCGAGCATGGAGCCCTGCGCGGCGCCAGCGATCAGATGACTCCTGCGGGGTCCGTCCTCGGTGTCATACTGCAGTGTTCGGTTCCTCAAGTAATCCTCTATGATACGCATCAGGTAAACCGGTATTCTGAATCTCGCTTTTAGGACGTGAAGGGCGTCGTGCCAGCTGATGCAATTGAACGCGTTCTTCTCGTTCAGGGTTATCAGCAGGGTAACCATTTAGGAAAAGTGATTTCCTGTTTTTACTTGATCTGCAGTGTTAATCAGGTCTTGGACAGCGTCAAGGGTGCTGTGTCTTCTTTGGAATCCTTCTTACGGATTTGAAAGTTCCCACCTGCTCATACAGCCTCGAGAATTCGTGGTTGCAGGAGCTTGTTAAGTACTTTTTCCGCCATGTCGAGCGTGAAAAGGGACCGGAATATTAATGCTGATACGACCTTCTCTATCGTCCTGTTGTGTCCATTGTTGTGCTGGAAATGGCACCCAGCTTCTTCATAGCAATTCTGTAGCCGAGGCCCTAAAGATTGCTATTGATATCCTTGATGAGAGAGCTCCATTTATTAGACTTGCTTTTCTTGATCTCCTTGCGGAGCGGTTTCTTCGCAGCCTATTGTTCCGCGGAACAAAGGACAGTCTCCGGTCTCCTCCGTGCTAATTGTGCCAGTTTTCTAAGACAGAGACAAGATCGCCTGAGCTCGACGATTTCCGGTGTCCACCAATACACCAGTCTTCTGGTGTTTCTCTGCCCTTTGCGTGTCATCGAGGCGTCGCAGGCTTCTGCAATGATTCGTATAGTTCGGTTGGCTTGTATCTCCACGCTCGATGCGTCCTTAGCGCCCATTGGTAATGAATTTTGCGCCTTGTTGCAGTCTCTCCACGAATCATTCCTCATCCATGCTGGCCGCGTTCTATGGCCGTGGCCTGCGTATGTTGAACACTTATGAAAGTGGTCGGTCACGCAGCACGCTAAAAGCGATATACTGGTGGTCGCTTCCAATGTAGTCTTCAATGATCCGCCACTCCTTTGTCCTCGTCATTATCCCTTCTGAAACAAATGTTAGGTCAGGTATAGTTCCTTCATATCTGATAGTTCTCGATACCGGATCTCACCACCATTAATCCTGCTCTAACCATATTTTCAAGGAGGATGCGTTTTCCTCTAGAGTCTGGCCCCAGCATACCCCATTCTGGGAGGGGGCGGGGTGATCACGGCCGCAGCTTATCAATTAATTGATAACTTGACTTGTAGATATTTGTCGACACTGGCTTGTATATACTAGCGCGTAATTTTCGTTTCAATTATTGTCTCGTGAGTAAGAGCATTCCACATTTCAAGGAATTCATTACCACCTATTCAGCTGTGTTGAAAAATCCAAGACGATTGTCATAACAGATGCTAGATTATGTCATTCGGAGCATATATAAGATATGCGTCCTGCGTCAAGTAACGAAAATATAATTGAATAAAGAGTTCATCATCTTACGCAATCTTAATTATTGTTTAATCGCAACTGCGTTTTTTTGTAACTAGATCATTGTATTTTTGTTTCTATAAATCGATATCTCCATTTCTGGCGTATTGCTCAAAATTTTACTAATGGCTCATTATTAAGTAATATCGATTAATAAATAAAACTTCGGTTTCAAGGCCCCGAAAAGCAGTTTATACAAATAATTGAATTTTTGTATGATATATACTAATGTTCTTATGGTAAAGAACAATTACCATAATTCAAACAATTTAAATAACGAGCACAGTATAAAATTTCAACGGGCGTAATTGTTAATGGCAATATACTTGTTAAACGGTACATACTGATTACTGGCGGTGAGTTCGATTTTTTCATTGAGCCATATTTAAAACTGTTCATTTTTGCATCCCGAAATTGTATTGTGAAATATTTGTCCGTAATAATGAAGTAACTCTTTTAGAATATAAGTAACAATTCCTTACTGAAGGTCGTACATCGCGTTGACTGATATATTTCTTTTGATGTGAAAACCGCGATGCCTTTATTATACTCAAAAATCGATTCATTAACTGTTTGGTAGTAGTAACTCAGCCTAATTCCTTTTTTTAAATCTATTTCTTAAATTGATGAAACATTTTTTATTGCTGATGCTTTACAGATTCTATAAAAACTATCTGTCTGGAAACCTTTAAAAAAGCCCAAAATTCTATCAACCTGGAGAGTATCTCCTATAATTAAAATTAACTGAAACGTGTTTCAAGACACTGAGAATCGGACACAAAAAATTTTAATCAAAATGCCTTGTATGCTTTAAAATTGTAACTTTTCAATCAATTTGATGACATTTTAGTGTTATTTGTATGATTTTTCGTTTTCAGGGTAAAATTATGAAATAAAACTATATACCGTCGAATCAAAAAGATATTTGGGGCGGGAAACAAGGTATAGAAGAGTTGATAAATCCGAATTTATTGACACCTACATGGCTATGTCAAACTGTTACTCGTTTCGATATGATTAAAGGAAATGTATAAAGATAAAACTTACTTTTTTTCTAAAAAAGAACCATTTACATAGTCAATTATTAGATCAAATAAATCCAGAATTTACGAAAATACATGCAAACCTTTTGTAATGGAATATATTCATTTTTATTGAGATCTATAAACTTTTTCTACTAATAATTATAATCCAGCTTTCTTTAGTATGTACTTTTCTAAATATTTTCTGATGATTCGCAATGTACCTATATACATTGCGTATACCTGTATACATATACTAATCTTCTCAATAGTATATTTAAAACATTTTCTTCATTTAATATAGCCCTTACATCGCTTTCAATAGATGGCAAAAAAAGTTCTTGCACAAAATCATGTCAAGAATAAATTATATCGTCAACTCTTTTTCTTGTTAAACACGGATCGTTTAAAATGCCAATAAATGATATGGAAAAATCTAAAATCATGAAATATTATACTTTGTACAATAATAAACATATATCTCTAAAACTGTGATATTAATAATTTAATATTTCACTATCGAACTTCAGAGTCCATATATGTATACCGCTCGATCCCGGAACCGAGTCACACGCAACCGGGCGCGTCGTAGGTAGCGAGTAACGAACGGCCTATAGATATATAAAATAGCTGCGAGATAAGCGAAATCAAGGAAAATGCACTTTATTTTTTTCTTTTCTTCAACGAATAAGTAGTCGCGGACCATGCAGCGGTGGTGTCTGAGAGTACGGTTAGAGAAGTATGATGAAAAACCACGACATAGCGAGCCTGCATCGCTCTTCAATAAACGATTCATCTCCAACACCTACTGCCTAGTAGTCAGAGGTTGGATCCTCAAAGGCTAGGACAAGGATTAGTCTGATTTAAAAACCTAGGGAAAGAAACCCCAATTAAAAACTAAATATGGTGAGTCAGCAAAAGACAAACCTTACGGTGCAGGGGCTCAAATCTCCAGTTCCGGCGTCTGGAAGTGAGCAAGCGGGCTCCCATTCGTCGTTATCAGACGACCGCAGTGCATCTGTGGTGGAAGTCTTGGCCACGGATGCATTTACCGCTACAAGCAAGGAGATGGAGAGGAATGTCAGAGTACTCCTCCAACTCAGACACGACCTGGAAGAGCTCACTGGATTTACCTACTCCAGGAAGAATGTGAACAACGATATTATTCAGAAAATGAAGAAAGTTGAAGATACTTTCGCGCTGGCAAGACTGGCTATTGCCCGACTTGCAAGAGACAGCACAGAAGTGCAATGCCAGTGGTCTCCGAAATGCGTTCAACTCCGCCCGCTGGAGTTGCATTCAGAATGGACTACAAAAGATGGAGGTGCCACATTGATAATATTATGTTATTATTATTAACGTCTTCTGTCTACGGTCATCAGCTCCGTTCTGTTATACGCAGCTCGAATTTGGTTAACAACTATGGACATAGCAGCCAATGCTATGCCGATAGCTGGTGTCTATCGGAGAATCGCACTACGCGTCGCATGTGCTTATCGCATAGTTTTGAGGAAAGCCACCTGTGTGGTAGCCGGTATGATTCCAATAGATCTGTTGGCAAACGAGAGGAGGAGAACCTATCAACTGGCTTATGCTCCTGACGGCAATACAAGGTCTTCGGAGATGTCGAGGGAGAAGAATCAGACCATCGATAACTGGCAACAACGATGGAACTCTTCGAGCGATGGTCGATGGACACATTCCAAACATCAAGAATTGGATATCGAGGAAGCATGGACAGGTAGATTTCTACCTGACCCAGTTGCTCACTGGGCATGGCTGTTTCGGGGCTTACCTAGCTAGGTTCGGACTGGAAACCTCAGGAGTATGCCCCAACTGTAATGAGGATGAAACAGCAGGACAAATCTTTTTTAGATGCCCTCGCTTCATCTCAGAGAGGAATGACCTGGAGAGACAGCTGCAAAACTCGATGACATCTGACAACCTTGTCAACTTGATGATATTAAACAAAGACAACTGGGAGGCAACGGCGAACATGGCTGCTCGTGTAATCAAAGTGCTTCAAGCGGAGGACAAACTGAGACGGAGGCGTCCGTAATGTGGAGTAGATAATTAATGTCTAGTCCATCCCACGCGAAGTAATACCTGACGATAGTCCCGCGTGGGATCACACTCATGGTAGTCATGAGAGACATGCTAACGAGAAGTGCGTTAAGTGCATTTTCCTACTCTACGAAAAAAAAATATATATATATAGATGTAAAAATTATTCTAAACTTTGAAATTTTTTAATCTGCGCAAAATATGACTGTGAAATATATTCACAGTATCCGAATTACGTTATCCACAATCCTATTTTCTACATAAAAACTTCGCATCAAGTGAACTCTACAAGTGCTCCTTAGTTTATAAATTAATAATAGGTATTGAATTATCAGTAAAATATATATGAAATAAATTTTTTGTATGTTCATTAATTTATCTATAAATATTCACATAGTTATTGTAAACAATTTTACACAATATATTATTTTTATTGAAAATAAATAAAATCATTACACGATATCAAGGTCAAAGTACTATTTTTATGTAACCTCAGATTGAGCACAATACGATCAGTGCTTTAGCTTAAAAGTACAAGCTCCTTGAGCTTTCGAAATTGTTATGCTTTTTTACACAATAATTTATAGTAAGAATTTTCTCACATTTTTTTTCTTTTTGATACATACTTGAAAAAAATTGTTTATGTATATTAACAATTATTATGTAATTATTGTAATGTATCTAATAACTATTGATTATATAAAATTAAACAGCTTAGTTTATATAAATCCTTTGCATGACAAAAAATTCGTAAGAGATAAAAATTCATTAGATTGTCCAGAACCACATATTAGTTTAAAAATAATTTTACACACAAAATTAAATGTAATCTTGAATAATTTCAAAGTATCACCTGAATTAATTATTATTAATTGTAAGAAAGAGATCTATTGTATACCAGGAAAACTATAACGCGACAGAAAGTTTATGTTTTTATCATAACGTTTATTATTTGATTTAACTTATCTAATGTTGTCTTAGAATCTTTACTAGAACTCGTGGATTACTTTCTACCTTGCACATCAATGTCGTCGAAATACAAATTATTAAAATATTATCCAATTCCAAATTTCAATTGACATTTTTATTATCTTGGACGTCAAAGAATTATCCTTTATAAAATGCATATTCTCGATAAATTGAACTATAAAAGAAAAAAGAACAGTATTATTCTTGCTGGGATTCAGGTTTCTGTTGACAAATCCGAGATAGATCTGTTTCTGAAGCCGTTCATAGATGAATTAAAATGTTATCGTGCCAATGGTAACTCATGGATGCAAGTCATCAAATATTAGTGAAGTGATTACTGTCACACTCTATGCATAGGGTGTGAAATATTTTTTTGCTTAATTATTTTTTTATTTCATTTTTTGAGTCAGTACCCATCGTATAAACGAAATGCGGGTTTGTAATGAACGAAATTATGTATACCCCACAAAAATTAAATCAAATAAAAAAATCAAATCATCGAAAATCATATCTTGTGTCAATATAGATTCCTTTTTGTTGTCGCTCAAAAAAGGTGGTGCTTTTGGTAATAATTAAATATTAATCAAATTCGAAATTTCACTAATTATACTGACATGATAAAATAATTTAAAATAATAAGTTCCAACTGTTTCAGCGTAAAGCAGTACTTTTTGGTCATGATTGTGACTTATTTTCATTGAACCCAAAAATAAATAATGCTTTACGAGAAGTTTTTCTATAACCTTAATTTACTTCAAAGTTTCAATACTTTCAAGAAGCAGTTCATTGTTCCCAAGAAGTTCACAGAGAAGAAATGTGGCTTTTTTGGTTTTATTAATCATAGTGATATAAAACTTCTACATATAGAATTACATTTTATTGAATGTATAAGGGAAAAGCTGAAGTCCTACAGCGATTGTATACAACAGATTCACGTTCAAACCTATTCCACTTACGATTTCTTTGCAGGATTTATTTGTTGTATTTTTTTTATTAATACAAAAAAACTTTCTTAATCGTTTTATGATAAATGCCTCCTGGCATCAAATCAAAATTTAAAGACTCCACGATTGAAATTCTATAAATATTTATAATTTTAATACAATGAAACGCGAATTTTGTAAAAATGTATTTACTCTGAACTGATGTTTTTTTTACTTCAGGTAATGATATTAACTCATAAGGTCAAGTACATGGAATTTATATAAATGTTACTTATTACATATAAACTTGTCTGTTCAACTTATATACGATCAACATCAACAGAATGTCTGAATTTCGTACTACGAAAACATGTAAAAATGTTTTAATAATACACCTATCAGTCTCTTATACAGTCTCATTGTATAGTCTTAAACTATGTTAAATATATTTAAATCTCAAGGATTTAAATTTGAGCTTCTATTTTCTAAAAAAATTAATAGAAGAAATAAATATATTTTGATATGCATATATTCCTGTTCATCAATAATTGGAGTTTGTGCTTAGTCAAAGTATATATTACATTTCTTTTTGTACTTCTCCTTTGATTTTTTGTGATTATATCAGCTATTTTACTGGAGATATTAAATACGATACGTAATGAATTACCATCCTCTGAGTCATTGAAGTTTCCCCATTCAGTTTGTTTGCATTAAAGTTGTTTGGGGCAACTTTAATTTTTCAAATAGACACTTTCAATTTTGTTTGGATTTAAAAATTTGTCAATTCTTCTCCCGCTTAAATTGATAATCCTCTTTCTCTTGGCAACGTCCCAACCGAAAATAAATTTCATCAGTGACAATTTGCAACATTTCAGAAGTTACTTGATTCGATACCCCACAAATTTGTATCTCCAGATCGTCAACGTCATTGAGTTTGGTTTTGTACACTTTGCTTTTAAGGTGTCCCCAATAAAAAGAGTCAAGAGGATTCAGATCAAGTGACATTGGTGGCCATTCTATTGCATCTTTTCTACCAATCCACCTTTCAGGAAAAAACATTGTTCAATAAATGACGTACAATCAAAGCGAAATGAACTTGAACTTCATCTTGTTGTAATCAAACATGGTCAAAGGCGCCCCCCCCCCCCGACTGCTCGTATTGTCGGTATAATGTCATTTGTCAATAAATTATGGCATTGTTACACAATATTCCAGCTCAAAAGTTGACTTTCTGAGTCAATGTGATGCTCTTTCATCCAGTAAGAATTCTCAGTGCTCCAGTGCCTCATGTTTTGTTGGTTAATAGAGCCATTCATATCAAAGATAGCTTCGCCTGAGAAACAAGTCCAGAATAGAAAAAGAAGATGACTGTCCCACCGTAGCATCATTCTTTCGCAATATTTCAGTCTCCGATCGAAGCAATCAGTTCTTGCAACAATTTTAATTTGAACGGATAATAATGATGCATCTTGAGACCTGTGTAGACTGACGATTTGCTTGACTCTGTTTGTTGAGCTACTTTTCGAATAGAGATGTGCGAAGTTTCTTCGAAACTCAACAAAATTTGCAACGATTTCTAATAATTCGTACTAGCTTTAGGTCTTCCAGATTGTGCTTCGTCTCTAATTGATCCAGTTCATACAAATAAAAGGGCTGCAACGAAGTTGCAAAGTTACTTGTTAATTGTGGATTAAATGCTTTTTTTGTTCGAGTGAGTTTCGAATTTAGTTGTCGTTGGATCGCTAATGTGGATTTGTTGATTCGTTGGGTTGCTAATGTGGATTTGCTGATTTTAAGCTCAAACTTCAATTGCTTTTGGCGCCATTGGTTTTATCGATATTCAGCTGTAAGAATGAAATTTATTTGAAATTGATTATTATTCATTATTCTTATCAATAATTAATTACTTGAATGATATTTTCTATTTGATCTATTTTGTTTTGCACTCATTCAATTTCCATTCAAATATTTCCTTTAATTCACTGCCTTTTCATATCTAAAATACGTATTGCATCGTTATTGTATTGTTTGTGAGCGCATTTATTTTCGTATTATGT